>VDFB02256565.1:0-19678 GCA_007258455.2 Sequoia sempervirens | reverse complement strand
TCAAAGAAATGTCGTCTCATAGTGATGGACATCACCATGAGACCACATTTCTTTGAGGAATTTTTTCAAACAACCCATTGTCTTTCTATGCTATAGCTTACTATTATGCCTCCATAGCTTTTTTCCAAGAATCCATAGCATAGAAAAGGTAGTGAACTATTTGAAAAAATACCTTAATAAAATGTGGTCTCATGGAATTCCATGGAAAGAAAATGCAATTTGTAGCTAAACTCCTAGTTATAAGTTATGCAATGTGAAGTAATTGCATAACTACTTATGTTGAATTTCTCAAAAACTATATTGTAATTGAAATTTTTTCATCTATCAACATTTGGTTATTAGTTATGTAATGTGAAGTAATTCTTTGAGTTTTAAATATTTCCAATGCAATGTAATCAATGATATGAATATAAACTACAAAAATCTATTAGGTACAATTCATTAGTTAAACTCTTTATTTTATTACCTCATCGAAGCTTTGAACTCCGCATCCACTAGGAGGTGTTTCCATGAAATCTCCAAGATTAGCCTATTCAACATCCAAAATTAGGTATTAGAATACCATTCATATAACATTGCTATTCACATGTAATATTTATAATTTTTTACTAGTTACATACCTCGAAAGTACATGTCATAATGTAATATATAGGTGGAGAACCATTGAGAACTGAATGAATGGTATGACCCTAAAATTTTATTACAATAATTAAACTAAATTAGTTAATATTGCATTTCAAAAATTAAATTTAATAAATTAAATTCAATGAACTTGCTAGTATTTACATGAGTATCAAGGTCAAAAGCCTTATTCAGGAGGACATCTGTCATCACCAACTGCTAAGCTATAGATGTAGCCTATGCACCTACATCCTAACTATCCATGGATTCATAACCATAGGATGACCCACAAGCATGACAAATATTGGGTAGAACCCTACTCCTCGAAGTCTCCCCTGGCTCATGTTGTACTATTGGACTAGCATGCTCTATGTTGCTTTGGTTCAAGGAACTAATGGACTATAGTGTCTCGACCTCAGCACTCTCCTTCACAATGGAAGGGATAGCCACATTCTCATAGGCTGGTCTGGAAATAGCTCATCTCATTGGCCACTATGGGTCAAGACATGTGCTTGGTCTATCCTATGCTAACCCCCCATGTCTACCTTGGAAGTCTCACATTTCAAAATAGTTTGACACTTTATTGAGGACAAACTCACAATAGAGTTTCCTAAAAAAATATTCTGGGACTTCATTATTGTTTCATGGAAGATGGTCAAAAACCATACACCACCTCTACCAAAAATATTTATTTATCCCTTCGTGGTTGCACCAATGGATGGGGAACTTCTTGCTTGTAGAGTGTAGAGGTTGATTTGTTTGTGGGTTTGTGCAAAGGGAACACAAGTCAAATTTTCTATTTTTTTCATTTTTGACTTTTTTGTAGGATAGTTTATTTGCATAATATTCTCTATACACCTATCTCTTCTCCACCCAACCACTTAATTTCTTGCTAGTTGAATCTACATGCGTTAACATAGATTCAAGTGATTGTGCAAGTGTGGTTCTTTGCGAGGTTGAACTTGCAAGATCTTTCAACCTCACAATTAACTTCTTAATTGATTTTTTATTATTTTCAATTTCCCCCATTAAATTTTGTTGAGTTCCAAGGTGATGTTGAGGAATTATTGGAGGTTTTTATTGGCGTTGTTGTTCAATAGGTATTTGGGAATTAGGTGAAGGAGGATTTGGAGAAGGAGAAGGAGGTTGATTATAAACTCTTGAAAATTAAAGAAATTAACATAAAAAACATATTAAATCTACCTATTTAATAACAAATTCACAAAAAAAAATTACTCCTTTGAGCCCCCTATCAATGTGGGGGCAATCTCTCAAAGAATTAATGAAGAATTGGTTAATAAACCATGAAGTTCAAGCTCTCAATAATGTGAGCACAATTGGGAAGTGTTTGTAGGCCGCATATGGTGGAAACAACACAATCACAAATGAAATAAGTTTTCTTTCATTTTCTTTTAACATAACATAATGCGCTCGTATTATAGTGTGAGCACATTATAGATTTGGTGTGACTGAGCCTAAGGCTTGGTCACACTAAGCCATAATGTGAGCACGTTATAACACACTCATGTTATGTATTTTTTTTAAATCAAAGATGGGTGGTCACAAAATGGCCCCTCATCTTTCTGAACCCTCCCAACATAAACCTTTTTTATCATATTTTTCAAGGAAATCAAAAAATAAGATTTAACTTTTATTGAATTTTAGTGAATTATCTTACTAAAAATATTTACAAAATTTTTGAAGGAATTTTTTTAACTCTTTAAAGGTTTTTTTTTTCCCTTTCCACAAGTGAAAGAAAGATATTCTTCAATATAAGCATTTATTTACAAGTGTAATATCTTAAAATATAATTAAAAAATTATTATCTAATATATGAAAAATAATCTAATAACAAATTAATATATATATTATATAATATATAACATCTAATATATAATTTAATATATTATATTATTAAATTATTTTTAATATATTATATTATTAAATTATTTTTAATATATTATATTATATTATATATTATATTAATATATTGAATTAATATGTAATATATTAACTTTAACATCATATAATAATATATACTATATAATAATATTGATGAACTTCCTTCTCTACAATTTCTGAACCTTCTTTGTACATGATGGATGACATTCATGGGGGTCCTCATGATCTCTCTCCCCTCCTTTCATTTATATCAAGTGTACAAATGACACATGCCTTAGAAGGTTTCTTGATTTTGGGGGAATTTATCTCCACTAACACTTTGTTGGATGGTTTTAAGCCCATGAATTTTGTTGTTCCAAGCCCCAAGGCCTAGAAAATTGTTCTTGTTGGGGGTATCTGAGGTGATGAAGTATATGAAAATAATTTTCCCAAATTTTATGAGTCAAAAAATGAAATAAAAATAATGTTTCATGATTCCACAGTTGAAAGAATCATCTACTCAATGGCGAACTCCTTAGTTGGTAAACATTTTTCCTTTCATCCCTCTATCAACATGGTTCGACACTGAAATATTGCTAAATGTAATTTGAAGGGAAATGTTGAAGTGTGTGTTATAGTGTGTGGTCTATTCCTCTTTAGGTTCACATCTAAGGATGACCTTTTTTTTATCCTTTCTATGGGCCCTTGGTTGTATGGAAAACATAACTTATTTTTTTGTAGATGGAAGTAAGGGTTCGATCCTTTTGTCAATCTAAACACAATAACTCCTATATAGGTTAGACTACCTAGTATAACTCTCAAGTTTTAAGATGATATGGTGTTTCAATGTATTGGAAACTCTATTGGTCACTTTATCATGATAAAAAAAATATAACAAGAAAAATTTCTAGGTTAGTATTTGCTCATTTATATGTGAATATTGATATTCATAAGACTTCCAAACTTCATCATTTTAGATTCCAAGTTTGGCAAGTGGTCTCAACCAATTTTATATGAACATGCTACCATTTTATGTCAAAAATTCCAAAAATCTAGACACTTAATTACTGATTGTGAGGCCCCCTTGAAGGGTAACCAAAAACTTAAAGAGTCTTTGGTTATTACTTGAGATTTTTTAGAGGGATATCCTTTTATGGAAGACCTGAATATCCTCTCAACCCATCCCAAAATAGTAATATTGAAGAAAAACATAACACTCATGTGTTAAAAACCATCCATTCTTCATCTCCTATGAGGAAAGACAACACTATGAACTTAGAAGATGGACATTAGGAGGATGTGTTTCCAATTACACTAAGGAAGGAGACCCTCATACCCCCTTCAATATAAGAGAAAGAAGATGGGTAATATCAAGTGAACTGTGAAAATTTGAAAGGTACTTCAGAAATAAAGGCTAGTTCACCCATTTCTCTAGGTGAAGATCGAAATAAACTAACTACCATTCAATGTTCCAATAACTTGGATGGATGGTCAACACCAAAGTAAAAATATAAAAATAAGAAAGAAGACATAGGAGTGGAGAATAAGGCATAAATGCCTTCCTAATGATAGACAAGAGAAAGATAAAGAACAAAGGAGATTGTCATTAGTAGACAAAGAATGCTAGAGATGTCCTCCAAAAATAATTTTAAATGAAGATTATTTCTTGGAACATTAGAGGACTCAAAAGCACTCAGAAGTAATTATCTCTAAAAATTTCCTTTTAGAGAATAAAATTGATATCCCTTTAATCCAAGAAGTCAAAATGAATGACACCAATTTCTAGGTCATTGCAAATAATCTATGGCCTTATTTCAATTATTGATCTGTGAGGTTGTTGGAGCCTCAGAAGTTTTGGTTACTATGTGGAACCCAAATAATTTTTTTGGTTCCTTATTTTATCAATATAGAAATTACTTGGGAGTTAAATTCTCCTTTGATAGTTTATCTAGGAATGTTATAAATATGTATTCCCCCAATATGTGTAATGCTAAAAAAATTATATGGCTTGACATTGGTATGTAGGTGTTGGATAATAAGGTGTCTCAATGAATGGTTTTTGGATAATTCAATTCCCCTCTTTTCCTTCTAAAAAAACTAGAGGCCTAATTGATTACACCAAATATATGAATAATTTGCTTGATTTTTTGAACTCTATGGGCTCATGGATATTGACCTTCAAGGTAATCTCTTCACTTGGACTAATAGGAGAATTGGTGAGCACCTTATCAAAGTAAATTCTTTCCAGCTTTTAATTTCACCTAATTAGGACTCCATCAACAACCTGAACCATTTTTATTTACCTAGAACTATATCAAACCATAACCCTCTTCTTCTAGATTAGAAATATTATACTCCTTTTGGCCATTTCCCCTTCAATTATGAGATCATGTGGGCTTCAAATCCTAGTTTCAAAGATTGTATCTTTAACTAGTGGAATATCCCCATTCATGGTTCTACTATTCTTAGGTTGAATTAGAAACTTAAGAATATCCAAAATAAAGTGAAAATTTTTAATAGGATGGTCTTTAATGTTGTTTTTCACCATAGGAAATTTTTTCCATGAATCTAATGGATATTCAAGCTAAAATAGCTAATTGTGACATCGATGAGGAAATATATCATGTTGAGAAGGAATTATGTCTTAACTAGACTATTATTTTAAAAAAGTAAGAAGTCTTCTAGAAATATAAATCTAGAATTCAATGGATAAAAGGAGTACATATTGTAGATCTTTTTATTTTCCATTCATCTTCTCTAAATCACATCAAGAGGAATTCAATATCTATACTTTTTGATAAAAATGGGTATGAGGGTACTACTAATGAATAGGTTGTGTAGAGAACCTTTGAGTACTTTCAATATTTTATGATGGAACCAAATACTAACCATTCTAATGGATTAGAAGGGTAGTTATTAGGAATCATCCCTATTTCTTTATCCAAGGAAGATACCTTCCCTTAAGTCCAATGAAAAGAAAGTTAGGGTTGTAACTTTTTGTATGGGGGCCTTTAAGGATCTTGGCCCAAATGGTTGCCCTCTATATTTTTTAAAATATTTCTAGGATATTATTAGGGAGGATTTTTTCTTGGTGGCTAAACACTTCTTCAAATATGGGAAATTTCTAAAATAACTAAATAATAATTTTCTTGCTCTTATAGCTAAGAATCTTGATCCCCTAAACAAGGCTAAATTTAGGCTCATTAGCCTCTATAATACTATTTATAATATATTTTCCAAAGTTCATGTAAATAGGCTAAAATATCTTTGTGGAAAATGATTAGTAACTATCAAAAAGGTTTTTATGAAGTCATCAGATGTTTTTGTTTCCACTCATAAAATTCTACTCTCTAGATAAGAGTAACACCTCTAGAATGAATTTTAAACTTAAAATATCCTAAGATTATGATAAGGTGTCCTGGTATTTCCTTTCTAAGTCCTAACAAAATTTTGTTTCAATGAGTTGTTCTTCAACCTTATAAAGGAATGTGTGAGTACAATTAAGTACTTGATTCTTACCAATGGAGTGCTTAGAGGATTCTCCAATATTGAAAGGAGGATTAGAGAGGGTGACTCTCTATCTCCTTATCTATTCATGATGGTTGTTGATGTTATGGGTAGGATTATAAAATTTATTGATGAGAGTTTCCTCAAGGGGATCAAACTAGCCACCTACTTTAACCCTTCATGAATTCAACAATTTTTAGATGACACGAATCTTATTTGGGAAAGCTTTAGTTGTGGAAGCTAGGAAGTGGAAGTTATGTCTCAAAAATTGTGCTACTATTTTTAGCCAATGCATTAAATATGAAAAAAGTATAACTTACTTCTTTAATACTAGCTTAGTGTTATAGAAAAAAATTAATGCTATTATGGGTCGTGATAATGCTACCCAAGTTCTTGCTATTTATGTCGAGCTTCCTCTTACAGTCAAAGATGCTAGTTTCTTACCCTAAAATACGATGTTAGAAAGGATCCAAAAAAATTGGTGGGTTGGAAGGGTAGCCTTTTAAGTCATGTAGGAAAACTTCAACTCCTCAATGCTATTCTACAAGGAATTAATGTTTACTTACTTTCCTTGTTTAAGATCCCTAGGTACATTGCTAATAAATTTAAGATCTAAAGAATTTTTTTGTGGTTTGGTATGGAAGAAAATAAAAAAATAGCCCTCATTATTTGGGAAATTATTTGTCTTCCTAAGGCTTGTGGGGTTCTAGAATAAAAAATATTTAACTTACCAATAAAGACCTTATGGGTAAGGCTAGCTAGGATCTCCTTCTGAATGAAGAGGACTATGTTAAATAATGAAATCTAAGTACTTAAATAACATTTATTTTTTCAAGAGTATCTCTTGCTCTAAACATCCTTGATCTTCTATATCAAGGATTTGGAAAAGTATCCTCAGATATAGGAAGTTGTTATTGGGGGGGCTAAGATGGAAATTGGGGAATGGTTACAAGATTAAATTTTGGGAGGACCCTTGGGTTATTTACCAATCTTTAAACCAACTATCTTTCAAAGACAAGTATGATCGAGCTATTAGTCTATTTGTATGGGTAGTTGTTGATTATTTCATTAAAAAAATTATGACTCAATAGTGGAAGAAAATTGAAATTTATTGTTATAATAATTAGAAGCTAATATAGAAATCTAAAACCCTCCAAAATACCCTTAAATTAACAATAATCTGATTGTTTTGGAATGAGGATATGTTTTATTGGGAAAAGGAAAGAAGGGGTGAGTTCATTATTAAGTCTTTTTAAAGTTTGTTCTCATCCAATGACCACTGTGGTAGATTCTAGAAGATCATATGGAATCATCACCTCATGCCAAGATTAAATTATTTTGGTGGATTACTCCTCATAACACGATTCTTACTCAACATAATTTAAGGAGAAGATGTTTTCAAATACCTAATATCCTAATATGTGTATTTTATGTAAAATGGAGGATTAATCTATGCCTCACTTCCCCTTCTTAGAGGAAATCTAGGCCTATGCATTGCAAAAACTAGGTTTCAATTAGACCATAAATGATAACTTAAAAGGTCTTACTGAGAATTAGACCAATCCTTATGCTCATCCTCTGATTAAGGAGTTATGGAAAAAATCCCCCCAATATTTTTTGGAGTATTTGGAAAGAAAGAAAGAAAATATTCCAAACTTTTGAAAAGAATGCTAAGGAGGTATTTGGTTCTTGCTCTAGGCTATTAGTGGAAATTCTTTTTTTTCAATTGAAAACCTCCAAGATTCCCTCTTACATTAGATTCCAGCATTGGAAATAGATGGGGTTTACACTTGGATCCTAATAGATTTGATAACTTTAAAGTTTTAGCTCAACATAAAACTAAATGGAAACCTCCCCCTTAGACTAGGAAAAACTCAATTTTGATGGAGACAGTAAAGGAAACCCAAGGTTGGCTAGTGGTGGTGGTATTCTCAGGAACTTAGATGGAAATTTTTTTTTTATTTTCTCCAAGGGATTGGGGGAGAAATCCTATAACATGGCTGAAGCAATGGTGATGTTCTAAGGAGTCAAATTTTCCCTATCATTGGGGATAAAAATTTATAGGTTGAAGGTGAATCTAAGCTTATAATAGATGTTGTGAAAGGAAAGGTGGAGGTAGGTTTAAATATCATTCAAATCATTAATGATATCCAAAAACTTTCGTTTGATTTTGATATTGTTCTATCCCATAATTACAAAGAAGAAAATGTAGAGATTGATGTTATGGCCAATATGGGAATAATAATGGACTAGATGTTAGAGAAAAACTTAAGTCTCCTAAAGAACTTTAGAAGAATTCTCTTGGAAGAGAAACTCAATAAAAGTATTCCAAATATGGAGAACATATAATAATATTATAATTTTATAATATATATTTTTATATATTATTTATAGAAACAATGAGTTGAAAGATATTCCCTTTGGTATATGAGATTATGTGATAATGATATGAGTGTGATGAGAAGGGATTCAAGTGGTATGATATATAAGGATTTCCTTTTTATATCAAGGTTGCTCATGATAACTCATCATTTGGGTGTTATGATGATGACTACAAGTTGGAATGACAAGATAGTTAAGGCCAATGTCATGGGCCATGTTATCATGGTTTAGGATTTGAAGAATGAGAATAGATTTCTCATGAAAGGAACCTTACACTCAAAAAGATTAATTATATTTGAAAAATATGCCTCAATCTCTTTGAGCACTTGAATAAGAATATTGGCATGAGGGTTCTTATTATCCTATTAAAAGGTGATGTAAAAAGGATAAGGCTTACAAACAAGTTGATGGTTTTCCTTAACCTATGGATTCTCCTTATCCAACGCATGGTTAATAAAATAATTATATTTCTATTACATTTTTCTCATAAAATTAAATATTGTTTCTATAAAAATCCTTCCAATTTCCACAAATCCGTCTAGTATTCCTCGCCCAATGCCTAGTTTTTGAAACTTTCTTTAGTGCCACCAATCAATATTTTCTTGCGTCATGGGAGGTTTTATGTGCAGACGAAGCCTTTTTCTTGTGAGAAATTATGAAATGACCCATTACTTTGGTATATCTATGTAGAAGGTGGTTTGGCATCATCCTTAAAGAGCCTTAGTGGGCACGTTGAATTTTTTCTATACATTTTTCCAACACATGGAATAAGTGGAAAGTTGAAATGGGTTGCACACCCTTTGATTTGAGCAAAGATGATATTGATCAGTAACGTGGCTATTTTTCAATAGCCAGAAACTTAAAAGACATAGAAAAGTACATGATATGGAGAACATGAATCTATTGTTCAAGTATGGGAAAATTTAGTTAAATTGCATGTTGACTATGATAGAGAAAAGATTCCTCACAATGGGATAAGTATGTTTTATGTTGATGAAATATATTATTTTTGAAGTACATTTTAAGTGTTATTACTTTTACCATCTCACCCTGCTAAATCATTTTAGGAACAAGGTGAGCATTAGCTTCCCATTTTATTTTCTCTCTTCCTTAGAGGTGTCAATGAAAAAATCCGTAGACATGGTGGTCAAAAATCTTAACAAGCCACCTCTCCCACTCCACCAAGGGCTTATCCTTGGGCTTATTAATTTTCACCTCATTCTTTGCCCCCCAAGCACATTAGGGTACATGTCTTGTTGAAGAAACACTATTTGATTCTTTTCCTTTCGGGTACCCCCTAAAACCCTCCTGTTGAGAAGCCAACAATGCATCATTCTAGAGGGAACTTTAAATTTCCTACCCAAAATTCCACCCCTAAGATGAAATCCAAACCACCAAAAATACAAATCAAGACATCAAAAACCCCAAGAATTTTTAACTAAAATATTGTTGCTATATTAGTCTCTATGAGCTTAAAAACAACCCCTCCAAAGATCTTGATAAAAGGACTAGCATTGAATTGAAAAACCTGGGTAGGAAGAAGAAGAAGAAGCCCCTAGTTAATTTCTTTGTGGAAGAGGCTAGTTTTGAAAATGAGGAGGACAATGAAAACAACAAGAATACATAAAATAAAGATAGAGAAAGAGATCCAAATTCTACTACAGAAGTAGACTTCCCAAACCTCAATGTCTAGAGGTCGCATAGATTGGTGGGTTTGTTGAACACATGAGATACTAAGAGGGGGGTGAATTAGTACCTTCAAAACTTAAAGCCTTCAACAATATACAAATACAAACTTTTAACAAAATCAACAACCCTTAAACAAATCAATATCACTTAATCTAATCAACAACAATGAAAGATAAAGAAATTAACACACATGCATAAGATAACACCAGATATATATGTGTAAAACCTAATAAGGGAAAAACCATAGTGAGAAATATCATAATAATGAAGCTCATTTCTTATAGAAATTATAATTTTGTTTTAGGTTCACAGCCTAAGGAAGCACATTACTCCCTAAATGAATTACAAGCTAAGGCACATAACCTTAGGGAAATATACAAAGGACTTTCAAGATGAGGCATACAACCCAAGGGAAAGATACAAGGACCTACTAAAGAGACTCGTTGTCTGATAGTAGGATACATGA
Source organism: Sequoia sempervirens (assembly GCA_007258455.2). NCBI lineage: Eukaryota > Viridiplantae > Streptophyta > Pinopsida > Cupressales > Cupressaceae > Sequoia > Sequoia sempervirens. Next base: position 9,132 of record VDFB02256565.1, on the reverse strand, counting down.
AAATTTGAGATTACAACATATGTCAACAATAAACTCTACTGAGTAAGGTGTTAAAGAACATCTAACTTGAATCCTTTTCTATAACTTACTACATCATTCAATAATCACACAACTTGCAACTAATTTTTTTCTTCCATTTATATCCTTCGCAAGATCTTAAAACACCAATTAGGTTAGCTAGAACATGAGAATTAATAACCATAATAGGTCAGCCACAAAATCATGATTACAATGAAGTCATATCCAAGAGATAGAGAGGATGAAAAATAATTTATTACATCTTCCAATGTGATCCCAAACAATACACACAATGGCACACATCATCCCAAGTCAACAGCAAGAAAATGTGTAGGTGAAATGTGTAGCACATTACCAGTCAGCCTAAAAACATGTCTTCGAACTAAATTAACTCAATGCAATTCTCAAGAAGATAGGGTAAGACCTAAATACAACTTTAAAAAAACCTCAATTTTTGGCGTAGACCTCCAAGAACATAGCACAAGGAAGAGAGTAAGCCCTCCCAACCAAACATCCACAAATTACCTAGAAAACCAACTCAAAGCAATATGTGGCACTGAATAGATCAACCATTTATGTGTGGACCACATAGATACATTACATGAACATCCAAAAACACTTCCAAATACTTCTTTCATACTATCATACCACAAACAACCACAATAAGCCAAATAGAAATAAAAAACTTCAACCTAGAAGCCTAGAGGACACAGTCATCAAATAGAACATTAACAAACCAAATTGTGGTAAACTTACTCACATAAAAGTTGAACTCAGAGATCACACAAACACTAAAAGCATGTCTACCAAGCCGTAGGAGCATAAACAACATTGTGAAGAAATGTTAAGAATTTTCTATACCATTTCTGAAAAGCAACCAAAATGTCAACCAACTACAATTACCAGAGACCTCAAAAATATTGGTGACTTGAAAAGATGAAAGTGCATCATGTTGCAATATGAGCTAGTCTAGTGGTGTTTTCATTAATGTTTCCATTAATGTCAACACAGTTCAGTATGTTGCAGATGTGTTGGTTTGATGAGTTTCCAAGTGCTTTTGAGAAAATTAATAAAGAAGAGAAATCAAAGTGATGAAAGTGTTCAAAATGTGCTTCGCATTTCTTCTGTATTGGTCCTATGCATGTGTGGATCTAAAATATTGGTAATGGTGATATCATGGTGATATTTCCTAAGTCTTAGCTTCTAGTTTGATGGTACATGAAAGTTAGTTCACCAATATGTGAATTGTTCTAGCAGAAGTTGGTCTTTTTTGGATTGCGAGAAATATTTCTGCTCCACAGTCCTTTGTCATTTCATTTCAGATCTTGCAGATCTAGAATATTTCTTGTGAAGGTATTTTATGTGCTTTGGCAAAGAGGTTTGAAGATTGTTGATCCAGAAGTCATATTTCAATATTTCAGTGTGAGTTTATACAGTTTGGACGGACTAGTGAAAGGTGTTCAGTGATTGAATTTATTTTTTTTGCTGCGGATGTATCTGGAAGATTCTGAGATGTATTCTCATGCATAAGTGTGTCATGGTGTTTGTGTTTCATCTTGTTCGGAAGCATGTACATCAATGTTGTTTTGTGTTTTCATTAGGTTTGGTCGACATGGTGTTTACACTTCATTTGAAGAATAAAATTTAATTAAGGAAGCATGTGGTTGATTCAAGATATTATTTTTTATCTTGAAAATTTTTTTTATTGGTCCACTCTCATTCCTTTCCACTACGAGAATGTTGAGTCACCAACCTATTTTGAATTTATGAAATGAGATAATTGTGGCCAACCTTGGAGAAAGTTTCTAAGGATGAGAATGGTATAAAAGTAAGTCGAATTGTGAAGAGTTGTATGATATTGTGATGCAAAGTGATGAAAGTGATCCACAAATCATAAGAGGAGAAGTGTGTGAGAGTGAGTTGTGACAAAAATTCTTCATTGTGTTGAAGGTAGTGAGCTAAAGGTTTCTGCAATCCTGTGAATGTGTGTTAATTGTTGTGGTGGATCTTTTGTTCTCTTTTGTTATATGTAGGCAGTGAGCCTCCTTATTGGATAGTGAGTCCTTTTTGTAGGCAATGAGCCTTTGTACTTGGATAGTGAGTCCTCTTTTGGGTAGTGATCATTTGTATTCAGTTTATAATCTTTATATTGTGAGCTAACCCTCACCATGGTTTTTCTCTAATTGGGTTTTCCACATAAAAATTTGGTGTTCATTGTGTTGATTTACTTTCTGTAGACACGTAAAATATATTGATTGACATTGTGCATCTGATTCCAACTACTAACATTGTTTCATCTTGAATCATCCCTCGGTCTAAGCATTTAATCAAATCTCCTTATCTGATTAAATTCATCAACTTTCATCCCTTAATTAAATAAATCACTTTATCTAATTAAGTCAATTTCTTTATTAATTAAATCAATCCATCTGATCTAATTATCCCTATTTAATTAAATAATCAATTTTATTTGATTAAATCTCTAAATTCTATCCATTAAATTAAATAAATTAAAACCTTAGTTGATTTAATCTAACACCATCTCTTTTATTTAAATAAATCAAAATCTCTATTTAATTAATCTCTTATCATATTCCTCTCTTATTTGATTTAAATAAATCTATAAACCTGAGTCAAATAAGTCACATCATCTAACCTCTCATTAAATTAATTAACCCTTGATTAATTTAATCTCATCGATGTCCCATCCCTTCTTATACGTAAGTTGTATTGATGAAAATACTTTAATTCATTTATTAAATCTATATTTTCCTCACAAGGCATCTTTGAATATTCTCTCTCAATTTGAATTCAAAAAATTCCGAAGTCAACATGTACATCCAACAAGGCACAACTCCATCTACATGTCATTTTCCTTGAGCCAAGTGGCATTTATTGCATTTTCCTCCTCTTACAAGTCATTTCAACAAATTTGAAATTCAAAATTATGTATTTATTGGCACAACTCTAATCTTGCACACATCCTTCACCCATTCATAGATTGACAAATGGCATCATGCCATTGGATGAATGTTAGTCCCACATTGCTCAAATTTGGACATTCATCCATCTTGGCATTCTATAAATAAAGAGCTCATATCCTCATTTGATCATCCACAAATTATGCAAAGTTACTATGCTAAAATATTTAGTCATTTTCATCCATCAATCTTGAGTTCTTAGCTAAGTTTTTGCAGATTTTGGCTTGGAGATCTCATTCTTCACCATCAAAGTGGATCAATCTCCATCAACATATCAAGCTTGCATCTTAGGAATTGGGAAAGGGAAAATTTTCACATCAAATTGACACCAATTCCCCCATGGGATCATGTGTTTGCTTTTCTAATTAGGATTGAATCTATATTTCCTTGTTTCATTGTGTTTTTTGTTGTTTTATTTCCTAATTCGAAGTTGTAAATGGATTTCATGGGGAATCCCTATTTTGGCTTGCAATCTCTTGTCTAATTTTTTTATTCATGTTGTTTTGCAAGTACTAGGACTGGGGTTCGCACATTTGGCGCTAGAAGGAGGGCTGGATATCATTCTTTCTCATCTTTTTTTGAAATTTTTATTTTTTTTACTCATACACAGAAAATTCCAACGCTGGGAGCTCAGCGTCATTGTTTTGGCGATGTTGTCTCGTCAATGTCACTATATAGCACCGCGGGAAACTCAAAGTGCGACGCTGGACTCTTCCTGCCCCAAAAATTTGAATTATAAACTCCACCACTGGACTCATTGACTCATAGAAATTTTCAAAAATATCAAACTATGACACTGGAAGAAAAATGCGATGTTGGGCGAAAAGTGTGATGCAGTTGAGCTCTCTGTCCCGACACAAAGCGACGTTGACTGGAAAGCGGCACTGTGAGGGGACCACTTGGAAATCAAACTACGATGCAGGGAGGGAGTAAAAAGGGGAAATTTAATTTTAGCACGTGCTTTTGATTAATGATTGATTTTTCTTCTATTTTTTGCTCTTTAATCTCTGTATTTTCCAGAATCTGACTGGTTTTCTCTCTTGTAGGTTGGAATCAAAAACGAAAGAAGAAGAAAGATGATGATGATATCCTACAAATTCAAAGTGTTTTTAAACACTTTAGTGTTTTTTTAACACTTCTTAAAGAAATTTTTACCTTTTCTTTCTTAGGATACTATTTTTTTTGGGGTTTAAAAAGAACCTTTTCAATTTTTTCTTGGAAAGGCTAAAATGAACTTTAGGATCACAACTTACCAAAGTTTGTTTTTGGTTAAAAATTGAACAAATTGTCTCTCATTTGTCATTTGGTGCATAAAAAGAACTCACATTTTGCTTTGTGGATTTAAAAAGAACAAGTGCAACTTTATTTTTTGTGAAGGCTTACTTAAACTAAAGGCATTGAAATAGGACATATGCGCTTCTCTCGCGCTTTATAGCGATCTTGAGAATCAAAAGGCCTTTTTCATGACTCTTGTGGCAAGATAAAGCAATCACCTCCACACTTCGACGGTGGGTTTCTAAAATTAAACAACATCTTGCACGAGTGTGAGGGGGAATTATTGTGTATATTCTCTCTCTTTGTTGCTAACAAAGATTGATTGAGTTACGAATATTGTTTTCACTCACTTTTGTTTATTCTAGAGGGCATGCCTTGGGGAAAAAGTACTCACCCAAGGGAACGACTCAACCGGTAACACTCTAAATCCAAGAGTATTTCCAACCAGTATATAAATGTGGGTATTGAAGTAAACGCTAATATCACGCGGTTGATTCCGACAAGATGGATCCAAAAGGGGACTCTTGCCGTATGGGTCAATCTCCACAAACGGAAAGTCTTTATTAAAACCCATGTGCTAGAATTTTCCAAAATCCTTTAATCTATTTGTTGGTGCAAGAACGATGTCTGAAGCCAGCCCCACACTTTTACGTCTTTTAGTAGAAATGGAAAACATGCCATGGGAATTTCATGGGTGTTGATGCTTGGCTTCCCCAGATAAGTGAGTGTCATGGAGGGGAGCCAATGGGGTCAAGCACCTAACCATTCACACTAAAGATAAGCGTAGCTGGACTTGTCCAAGTGGGAATCCAACAAATATTACCTTACACATCCATAGGATTGTACTTATTCTTGGGTTACAAAATGCATTGCTTAATCGAAAAACATCTTGAAAACAAACACTTAACATCATCATCCAAACTTCAAACCCTTTTGGAGACAAATACAATTGACTCAATCCATATGTTATTGCTTTGCCCTTGGGACTTACATCCTTAGAGGTTTCTAAACATTGGATTACATCTTGATTTGTCTACTTAAGTAAACAATAGGAAAACCCTTGCCTTAAGTTCATCGAATTTCCACATAACATATCTTGTGGGGTTTGAAGAAATTAAGACATTGGACATCTTAGTTTGAAAAATTAATCAAAGAAAAGTGTTTTAGTAAAATAAATCCATTAAGAAAAGCTAAGAAAAATGAACTTTCATGTGTGTTGAAGACTCACGATTCCAAAAATTCCAAATCCCAAAACAAAAGTCATTGGTTCAAAATTGAAAATGTATGTTCAAATGAAATCATTTCTTGGTTACAAAGGTCTATAGAAGCATTGTATGCTCTTCAATACCTAGGTCTAGGCAAACAAAGTGTATTTTTTAGGTTCATCTTAGGATCAAAGCAAATCAAAATATTTTTCATCCATCCTTCAAACGTCAAAACGAAAATCACCTCACCATCACCTTTTGGAAAATCTTCAAATCATCCTAAATACTAGGCTTTTTGGAAAAATCAAAAATCATCAAAATCCTTGAGACTAAATCCTTGGAAACATTATCAAAATCACCTTTGTCTAGGTATGTTGTAATGCCTAAAATTTTCACTAGAAAACCCAACTATTTTTTTTTTATATACATTAAACTAAGCTAATTAACCACTCTAAGTGCTAGAGACATAACATAAACTTGATCATGATTAAGTGTAAAAATTATCCATGTAATATATTAATGATAAAGCACTCATGATAAAGTCATTCTTACTTAATCTCAATTAAATTGAAATCACTATATTATTATTCTTTTATAATAACCCAATAACCAAGTTTAATCTGAGACTTAAGAGTGATATCATTATTATTAAATCAATACGCCAAAGATTAAAATCACACTATGTTGAATCTTCAATATTAGTGGTCCAATATTTTTGTTGACCATTATTTCTTAATAAAATTATTATTAATGGACCCACAATTGAATCTTAACGATAAGAGTATTACTCTCTTTACTGATAATAGTGTTACCTCCTTTATTGACAATACCAACAATTATTCCTTGAAGATAATGGCATTATTGTTTCATCAATCCTTTATATATTTATGCATTAGTCTAGATAATAAAATTATTCCTCAAATAATAACCAAAATTGGATTTAGATTATATTGATATTTCAAACATTGATATATGAGAACATATCAATGTTTACTCTCCACCTACTACTAAACCACATTATTATTAATAAATATTTCTAAGGATATTAATATTGTGACATAGTTTGAACTAAATTTAGATGTTAGAACTATTACTTTTGTTTAACCATTATTATTGTTATTGTCATTTTAATCTGTATCAGAACCTCATCCACATATAATATTAATATCTATAGCGTGATCACTAATATGGCTTGCCATTATTTATTTTACTAAGAATAATTATAGTAAATATTGTCTAATATTTATTTTACTATATTTTTACTAACATTTAGTTGTATTCATGTTTCTACTATTATTATGAATAATTTTGTTAAAGCTTTTGATTTTCATCCATGATGATCAATTTGCTAAATTACAATGCATCTAGATTGATAAAATAAATTTAAAATAAACTCTTTCTCATTTAATGATTAAACTATAGATGGTAATATAGAATACAAAGAAAATTCAACAATTCTTTTAAAGTTGATACTTAAAAAGGACCCTAACTTCACAACCCTCAACAAAGTCTAAACCACTAACTAGATTTGGATAATCAATGTTAATGTGATATAGTTTATTAATGAGTAGAGCATTCAATCTCATCCCTTGGATGGGATTCAATGCCAACCGTTGAATTTTAGGGAAAAAGAAGAAACCCTATCACAAAAAGACACAAAAGAGAGAACTTCTTTCCTACCCCTTTTTCCTTAATTTTGATTTAGTTTGATTGTGAAGTTGCATACAGACAGAGGAGTGTCTTTGCCATAAGGGATGACAACATTTCTTTTATGTTTTTTCTTCAAACCCCGAATATCCCAGTGAAGACTTATCTATGGAAGCACAAATAGGAAAAATCTTCTTCTTCTTTTTTTTTCTTATTTTTAAAAATATAGTGTATATTTCTTTTGCATTGTAGGGTTTTATGGTTATTTATTTTTCAGATCAATCTGATGCATTTCTTCTTTTTCTATCTGCAGGCTACAGATCTTGTGTAAAGATTCAATCTACTGCCTCATTCGTGAAACACAATATAATACTGTCTCTTTTTTTTTAAGACTAAGACCTCTTTGTATAAATCATTTTCCTTATACTTACTATCCCTGTTCTCTTATCTATTTTTTTTGTACTTTTTTAATTTTTTTTTCTTTCGTTCTTTCAACTTCATGGAACCCTCAAAAAAATTTGATTCCAAAATGCTAATGGCATCTGTATTATAGAATGAATGCAAAACAGGGGTTTTATTTATTTATTTTGCATTTAAATGAAACTCATTAGTATTGACAGAGGTTAGATCCCTGTTGCCCATCTGTAGCAATGGGGAACCCGTCTGTAGCAATGGGGAAACCACGACAGGGCCAACCTTGTCTGTGCGCCCATTAATACTGTCATTATCATTCTTCTCTACTGCACCTGCAACCTCAATATTATATATATATTTTCAGTTTTATTTCAATCTTTATATATATATTTTGTATGTATTTTTAATATAAATAATATGTATACATTTTATATGTATTTTTAATAATATGAGACTCATTTAGAGTATGTAATATAAATGTTTCTTTTTCTTTTTCTTCATACTATGTATAATATAATTAATATAACTAACAGAATATTAGAATCATATATTTTGATAAATATATATATATATATATATATATATATATATATATATATATATATGATTGTTAGATTTAGGGAGTAATTTTGGAATGGCTTTTTTTTTTGTTGTTGTTTCTTTTTCCTATTTTTCTTTTTTTTTATAAAGAAAGACTTAGCAATATGAGTTGCTTTTTCCTTGTCTAGCTGGTTAATATATATTTAGAAGCTTGCATTATATTTCCCTAAAGATATGGAGAAAGTAATCTATTATAACTTTAGAAAGAAATCTCAATGATTGATTTTTATTTTATTTTTTTTATTTTATTGTTTTCTTTTTAATCTTATAAATCAACACATTCTTTCCTTAATAATCCTACTTTGCTTTTCTTTTTCTTTTCTTTTCTTTTTTTAATCATGAGGACTCTTTTGATAATAAAAGGAGTTAATCTAATATTTCCATACAAAACTTACAAGAAAATCCACTTTAGTCAATATAATCCTTATACTTTTTCCATTTAAAATCACAATACAACTAATTTTGTTTTTGTTTTTTTGTTTTTTTAAAATCTAGTCACACTTCACATTCCCATCTAAACCAACTTCTCTTCTTTATTTATTTATTTTTGTTTTTTAATGCACATATTATATGTCTATTCAACTACAAAATACAATACAATTATTTTTATATTCTTTATTACAACGGGATGCAAATTCAATTTAAACTCTCCATATTACAATAATATACAATTTATTAAATCTTCTCATTACAACACATAAAAATGGAATGAATAACAAACAAATAAACAAAGACTTATTTTTATCACTCTTTCATTTCACAACAAAATACTTGCCTTCCACATTACAATCCTTATTTAGGAATTACAATGCATGACACACAATTAGATAAGACTTTCTCTATCCCATACTTATATATATATATATATATATATATTTTATACTTCATAACAAGATGTAAAATGCATTTTTTTACAATGCTACATTAGTATCTATGTCATAAATGATTTACGCGCCAATGAGGGAAAACTTGCTCTTTTCATTTAACAATAT
>VDFB02256564.1:0-65131 GCA_007258455.2 Sequoia sempervirens | reverse complement strand
GACTTTCAGCAAATACGAATCCAAAACCTAGAAATATTTTCCCCTATGATCCCATTAGCAAGCTGAATAAGGAAGACATCACTGAACTGCCAACCAATGCTCCAGATTCTAACCCCACAATGGAAATCAACCCCTGGTTAGGCAAGCTAGATAACAGCAACTAACTAGCAGGTTTCTATGTTCCAACCAAGCATTGATTCCAAGAAAAATGCTCAGCAACAAATGGGCACTCCAACCTCCAAGTGAATCGAAAAAGAATCTCAAATTGCAAAAATAAATCTCAGAAGAATCATTATAGGTCATCACTTGATAGCAATCCTAACTACCAAACAGTTTTTCTAGTGTATGTCTTTGGCTTTTGGTGTCTCGTGGATCAGCAGATCAGATGAATATAGCTCTCACAATGGATACTACTATCAAATATAAACCATGACCTCTCAAGTTCACTAGTACTAAATCTTAACTTGACTTGTAATATAATAATATTGTCACCTTAATATATGGTTTATCTATGGATCTCATTTGTTTCAGGGCCTAACTCTTTCTGGCCAACTTTTGGGAAGTTGTAAACATCGGCTAGTTGAAACATTTTATACCATCACTTTCTCTACACATATATCACCCTCTCCCCCCACCCATCATTCCAAAAAACACATGATGTACTTTCAAGTCCCGTTAAATTACTTTGGACATTTCTGAACATTTATGTATTTTCCATAGTTCCACAGGGACACATCCCCCTATAAATTCGTAGTTTCAAACACGGGCACTTCAGGGATGTAGAGACAGGATGAAACAGCCCCCTGCTGCCACCAATAGAGTGGGGATGCTTCCGAGACATCCTGCAAAAGCAAGGGACATCTCTGGGACACCCCTCCTGTTGAGGATGTTGGGGGGATGCCCCAAATTTCCAAGACAGCTTGGGTACTCGTAGAAGTCCCTCAACTAACTCAACGATGCCAGGAAGTCCCCAGTGTTTATGTGTCACAATAACAAGTTTGATTTTGTCAAATCTTTGAACAGATAGGCCACATGATGGCATATACAAATGGTTGACCTTGGAAGAAAGAAGGAATATTTACATGGTATTGGAGGCAAATAGACTATTGAAACAGTTGTGACTATTTTTGTTTACGCAGATGCATGCTCTCTTCTCTTAGCTTTATGGAATTTCTGTTCAAATATTTCTTAATTCATGCGTCACCAATACCAGGCTTAGTAGAGAGTGGAGGAAGTGGTAAGGGTGGGGTAGTAGTGGATGTTATCAAGTTTTCATAATTTTTTGTGAGCTTCAGCTGACTTCTATAAGAAGTTTCTAAAAAGTTAAAAACAGAGAAGAAAATAAACAAAAAGACTAAAGAAAATTATATTACTATCTTCAACTGTGCAGCCCTAATCATTTAGACCGGTCAGATCCCAAAGCTTCACCATTAGTTCTCTACAGAATGAAGATTTGGTCATAAATAATGAGGATTTGATGTTGTAGAAAATATAGTGATAAAATTATGAAAAATGTCATGTGCAGTGAACGCCCTGTGATCTTGATTGCTTTTAACTTGAGCTAGTTGGCAGGGACACTGCCCCTTGACTCCACCCTGTATCATGATAGGGAATGTGCCAAGGGCACTGCCCCTAGACCTCAAATCTGGTTTTAAAAAGTAAAAAATAAAATTTGTTTTGGGCCTATATTTTCTGTTTATGAGTAAAATATATACATATGTATGTATGAATTACCATAAATATATTAATTATATTTGTGCCCTAGCCACCATCCCAAATTGGGTCCATGGTCCCCTAGTCACCTGTCCCCAAAACTCAATGGAACAATAGTGTTTTCACTTATTCTTTCTCTGGACATTAATTGCTCATTCTTTGCTGGCAAAGTTTGTAAATCCAACCTATGTTGCTATCTATAAAGACAATTTCCCAAACTGGGGGTTTTCTTCAATTTCGAATAATCAATTCACTCCCCCTTTAAGAAGCTGAAAGACTAGTCCACAATACATTCGAGAAATACCCTAATCAGTAGAGATATGTCTACATTTCTTACTTTTGTTTTCTACTAATACACTACCTGCTGAAAGGAAGCAGTAAAATTTGTAACAAACTGTCAAATACCAATAAGAAGGGACAAAAAGGGTACCTTGTGGCTGAGTCAGTCACCTTATTGCAACCACTCAAGTTCAAAACTTCAAGATCAGAACAACCTTCAGCAATTGCTATTACTCCTCTGTCGGTAACTGGGTGCTTTTTCATTGATTTAGAAATTGTACAACTGAAACCCTAAATAGTTTCCATAATCAAAAAGTTGGTAAAAATAATAATTCATACTATCTCTGATAAATCCCACATATTTTTGACATCCAAATTGCAATCAAACACATTCTTATTCAACAGATTTATTTTTTTTTAAGAGAATAAGAAAAAAGCATTGTTAAGGAAGAACTTTATTAAGTAATTTAGTTATGTTAAAATGGAGTTACTCATGAAATGAAAACAGGACATTCCAACAGTTAACTCTGTGCTGTATGGTAAAGAGAAATGAAATACGAAGGTTGGATAGTTAGAATGGGCCATACAGGGCAAAGTCATCAGTGAAGAAACAACTCTTTTGGTCAACAACTTCTTTCAATTCATTTTAGAATGAGCCAATAGATATATATAGTACAGAAATCTCTATGCATGTCAGAAACTTGTCACTAAAGCAACAACTAGAGAATCTGGACATATTGCACCATTAATGATTAGGTTCATAACATTTCGTTGTGAGCATATAATATGCTATTAAGACACAATACAAACTATAGTATGTAAATGAAATGCAAGCTAATGACAACAATGCCCACCTTAAGACTTGAAGAAAATAATCATTTCATTCACGCCCATCTCTCTTATAGTATAAAGGGTTGAGGAATTGTTTAACTGGTTAAGAAACAATCATACAGACCATCATCACAAGACTCCGATTGGGGAGAACCTCAAAAGTTGATTTTGAACTTGATAGAAAAACTCAGCAACTGTCTATAAGAAATAATCTATTGTTGATTGTTTAATATTGATTTTACTTTTAAATTGCTTTTCTGCTTTTTTGACAGATAAAGCTGGCACTTGTTAAGTCTCATAACTATAATATAGACGACTCCTCACCAACCAACTAATTACTAATCAAGAGAATCTAATTATTTCATCTTTTCAGTAACTGTAAAATATAAAATTCAATAACATCAAGAATATCCTTTATCTTGTCTAGTGTAATCCCATTTCTTCATTTCATCTCCCACCAAAACTTCATAAAAATGTTCCATTTAAAGGCTATTACAGATTATCTTTTTGAGGGTGGTTTGATATGTAAATTTTAACACTCGTCCCCCACAAGATGAAGACAGAGTTCAACATCAGGCTTAGAGAACCTTTTGTCTTAGATGCCATGTCCAAAAGTTTCTCTTTTGCCAAAATTCACTTGGGACTTCCACCAAGCCTTGTTCCTATGGCTCTACTTCTCATGGCTACATTAACACAGGTAGCATGCCCTAAGGCCTAAAGGACTTAAACCCAGGTCATCGTTACAGTAATCACTTTGCCTTACTATTAAGTCAAGACTGCTAGAATTCACTATTAATTCACTAGCGATTGCATAGGCAGTCTACACACCAACTAGACCAGTACACATGGTTTCTTAGTGTTCAACCTCTCTTATAAATTTGATTGATTCTGTAGGATGCATCTAATAAATGCCAAATTTAAGACCATATTCAGTGCCTATGCATTTATGACCCAACTATAATTTTTTTTTCTGAGAACATGACTTCACACGTGTAACTTAAACCATAGTTGGAAAACTCGCAGAAAACTCGGCGAGTTTTCAAAAACTCGCGAGTTTTTTTGAGTTTAACTCGCGGGGACGAGTTTTTCCGAGTTTTTTCAAAAAACTCGCAAGTTTTTTCCGAGTTTTTGCCGAGTTTTTTGAAAAACTCGCGAGTTTTTGCCGAGTTTTTCAAAAAAACTCAGCTTTGCATAAAAAAAGTGTTTCTAATGAAATTTAAGCAATTTTTTAATTTTCCGAGTTTTTCCGAGTTTTTTGCGAGTTTTTGGCGAGTTTTAAAAAACTCTCCAATTTTTGGCTTGGCGAGTTTTTCTTTGGGGCGAGTTTTCCAACTATGACTTAAACACTTAAAATTTAAAAACAGGATAGGGAACATTTATCATAGTAAGATGCCACAAAGTTTTGGTAGCTTCTTAAATGAAGATGTTGCTTCTAGTTTAGAAGACTGTGACATCATTTCAAAAAATGTATCCAAAAGAATATGAATAGTCCAAAATAATTAGCTTTCTCAACTAGATGCTACTACCCTTTCTCTTTGATATCCTTCCTCAACCTTTCAAAATGCTACGGACATGGTAACTGATGTATTTTTTGGCTACATAAATTGATTATACATCATGCGCAAGACTCATAAAATGAATGATGACAAAGGTGATCCCATATATGACTAGATGTTGCTCACTATTGATATTTTGCAATGGTATTGATGCACAACCTTATCCATCATTGATCATTGACAGTTTGCAATGACAAATATAGTTTGCTCATCTATGACTAAATTTTCACTATCAAAATCTCAGAAGCACAACCTTATCTATTACTGCCTATGCTGTGTTTTGTTCACAGATAGTTTGCAATGGTATTGAGATGATCCTTCTTTATAACCCATTTAATGCCTCAAATCATTTGCCTAGAAAGACTAGTGCTACTGCTATTTTAAAGAGTTTCTAGTCAATATTTCTCTAAGTCTATGTAAATCATACATAATGTAAAGCAATTCCACAACAGTAAAACAATGTGTGTGCATTAACAACTTATGGATGGATATAATTAATAATAGACATGGGATACAGATATGGGTATAAGGGAAGGTGACTTCATTTGGAAATAGAGTATGGGAATATATGGATACAGCTATATTACATTTAAATGAAGTCACCAAGAGATGAGGATATCAGAATGTCCCTGAACTGGAATTTCCTATTAACCATGGAATGAATTTATACGAATACAGAATTATATGTTTCACATATAACTACAATGAAATTTGAATATAGCACCTTAAATAAAATATAACATTGAATATACTACCTAGTTTTTTTATATACTTCAAAGGTAAATGTTACAATCAACATCAGAAAAAAAAAATGGTTTGATATATTATCTTGATAATGCTAAGAAGTAATTCTAATCACTAATTCATGCATATAAGAGTTAGGTTTGATAATAGATTACTAGCAAGCCCATAATTGGTCAAAGAATTTATTTTTTAGTACTTTGAAGTCTTGTGACTATGCACAACAGGCTTTTACTACATTGCTCTAGGTCGATAGTTCTGTAGGTACTCTAGTATATTTTTCTGAGTTTCCATTTCAATGAGTGTGACTTACACATATTATTGGTTGGGTGTGGTACCTACCTGACCAGTTAGCCATATGTAGATGAGTTGCATAGCACTGAAAGCTACTTGCATGTAGGTTACTATTTCAAACTTGTACGTAGATATTAAAGCTTGCCATGAACATTTGCAGTTGTTGCATCCGTCAGTCTGAAGCAGAGTAGTGTATGTCATGTGGAGTACCTAACGTGCATTTAGATCAATGAAAGAAGAAAACTATGAAGCAGCTAGAAGAGTCTTGACGATCACTGAGACTAAGTATACAGATCTGGAACAAACACATTAACCTTATAATTTCAAAAAGCAAAAACAAAGGACAGTTGGACCCTGTAACAGCAGAATGCACTGGAGAAGAGAGGCTTGAAAGTGTTAATCAAGTGATTGCAATATGACTCTCAGTGTCAGGATGATGCCTTATGTTTAAGATCTTCTGCACAATATTGCTTTTGACTCTTAATTGTCTCTCAAAAAATGTATGTAATGTGAAACTCAAACATGTTGGAACTTCTAATGTCACATGGTCTCTATACAGATTTTATATGAAAGACAAAAGAGGTAGTAAGTAGATTTAGCACATGACAGCCAACCATATTCCAACCTAAAATATTTGTGGTTGATAAGTAAACTTTGAAGTTTGAGACAATATTTTACAAAGAAAAAAATAAAGGTATGCTGCAATTGGTGAATGCAGTGATGCAAAAATCTGACACTGACTTGATCAACAAGTGCAAGCCACACTTCTTGGAAAGAAAGGCAAACTGAAATGTCAAATGCTTGGGTAATCTGTAAAAAAGCCATTTCTACAAAGGGTTTTACTAAATTCCATTCCCTGCTCCATCTACAGAAAATGGTAGGTTTTGGCAGATTTGAATGATGAAATTACTTTGGGGTGAGGAGAGTATTGTACAAAGTGAAAGACCATTGAGTTAAGCTTATGTGTCCCTCAATAAGTACATCACCCCTATGATCTAATTTTGTGCATAATCCTACCTAGGATGTATTAGCATTCAGTCAATCTTTCAAATTGTTCCATGTTCACTATGAGCTCTGTGGAGCCTACTCTGACCTAGGGTCCCCAAAATCCCTACATAGCTCAAGGATATTTACATAAACCTTTAAAAAAAACAATCTGGATTTTAGAGGAAAAGGAAAATGACATGTCTGACTTGCTTAAAAAAATGAGGGAAAATCTTTAATCTTGTGGAGCCTATATAGGTGAAGAATGTATTGAGTGGGACAAAAAGGCAAAATGATGCCAACCAATTATAGATTTCCCTATCAGCATAGAACCAGATGGAGGACACAATGTGATGAAATTGTCTAGTTCATTCAAGCAAACTGATGGTTTAGTATCTTCAATGGCTAACTAAATCATAATGCTTGGTTCATTTTTATTTTGGATACTGGAGGAGAAAGCCAGGAATAGAAATGGTAGCAAGTTGAAATTTGGCAAAGACCAGAAAAAGCAGGATGCACACAGCTTTTGGAAGATTCTCAAGATGATCAAGTCACTAGAGAAAAAGTAGAGGTTGATCTGTAACAACATTGTTTGGACTGTTTGTGCAACCTTGGTCAAGAAGCATATAGTTATGACAACATATGGCAGAATCGGGACAAATACAATGACAAGACTACAATGCTTCCATAGCAAGAAAAGATTGGTATAGAGTAGGGAAGTTGAAAGCAGATGTCCTCCAGACCAGCTTAAAGCCAGGTATGAGATTATTAAACAAGCCAAGTGACACTGTTGTTCAACAGCAGCAGCAAAGGAAGATCTAGTGCAGACAGATTAAGAAGGATGTTCAAGATTGTATATGGTCATTTTGGCTATGGGCTTATATTCAAAAATTTGTTTACAGTAACCCCACGTATTTCATAATTTTTCAATAATATTATAAGTTACTTGCATTAAATTAGTCTTTCAGACTTGAAACCAGTTAGTGAAGTTTGCCGTGACTGATTTAATACAAGGAAATGAAAATGAATTCACACCAATTGTTATCATACCTCAAATCTAAGCTCCTTAAGTCTGGGGCAGAACCGACCAAGCTCCACAAGAACATCATCAAATACAAAAGGAAGAGCTATTCTTTTCAGATTTCTCAACAAGCGTGGAAGGCCACATAAAATCACTTCTTCAATCTGCAATAGCAAATGAATATATTGAAAACTATTGTCCATAGTAGAACAAATGAATCTAACATCAGTATTTGCATACCATATGGCATAAGCTAATTCACAGAAAAACAAACAACAAAGGAATTTACAATGAACTGTGGCATCCAAACAAGAAAATTTTTAAAAAGCAAATCAGTTCTTAGGAAGTACATTTATTTTTATACATAATTGAATTCGTCAATACCAAAATCAAACAAAAGAAAATCCAAAACAATGGCCCAGCAAGATTTGTAACGCATTTGCTAACTGATCCTGGTGGATCAGTGTAAATGTGTGAATTTGTAAATGTGATGGAAATAATTTAAGCAGCATGTACATAGGCACTTCATTATTTGTAAATCCAGGTTGAGAGTGGAAGCGGAAAGACCACTTAGTTGGCTTTCCAACTCCTACAACTTGTTGTCTTTAAATTGAAAATGTTGTACAATACTCCTTTGAAAGATTGAATAGATTAGTGTTCACTAGTTTACTGAAAGAGTTTTTATTATTAATCAATAATTAAACTCTATTTAAGATTTATCATAACTTTCCTAATATTATTTAAAATGACTTTTTTGTAACTTGATGTTGGACCTTCAGCACTTTTTGACCATTCCTTATCTTTCCTGCTTGCTTCATTTCATGAACAAGGTTGTTGGCTCTCAATCTTGTATGCGCCAACCTGCCAAAATTCATGACAATTCTGTGCCCCTATGTTCTTGTAGCCCTATGTTGACAACCAATCCTATTGGCATAAGGTGTCTCAACCTTGTATACCCAGTTTTTGTATTTATTAATTATTTGTATTTATTTGTTGGTTTGGCCTCATTTTGGCAAATACAGCATCCCACTTTGTGTTGGCATTATTTGCCATGTGTTGACCAATTTGGGAAGTGTGCAAGAGGTTGTAACAGCATCTAATGTATTATGATGTGTAAGAGCTTTTTATGACATTTTAAGATGGAAGTTATTTACAACAAATTCTTATGATGCATAAGAGAATGTAAGAGGAGGGTTGCATTGGAATCTTAAGCAGCATTATGACAAGTCAAGTGGCATCTTTGAATGGATTGAACAAACAAAAATGGGTTGCCCAAACTGGAAGTTACATATGAAGATTCTATGAAAATTTATGATAATTGTAAGAGCATATTCAAACAAGAGATGCATTGTGTCTGATTCCTACTGATAAAATGTGTAACATGTTGTTTGTTAATGATATTTACATATAATAATTATTACGTGAGTATAAATGCATATAATTGAAAATAATATACACAATATCTATTTGTAGACCACTTTGATCAGTACATTACAAGTTCTAATAAATAATTATATAATTGAAGTTTATAGTCAATATGTTGAGATGAGAAGCCTATAACATTTACAAATACTCATTGTGCTTTTTGAAATGTGGCATTGATTCTACTTGTTGAAAATGTTGCATTGATTCTACTTGTAGAAGATTAGAAACCAAGCACTTTTGAAGAGAACAAAGATCATTTCAGCCGCAACTTTGTTTTTGTATTGGATATGTGCAACTCATTACTTCCTACAAAAAATGTATGAAGGTGGCTATGGAGAGATTGTTTTTGTTTAATATGTAACTAGCTTTAAGTATTAGTAAAACATTTTTTAAATGTGTAGTAGGAAAAAAATATTTGAAAGGAATATTCTATTGTATATTAAATATGTAGTATCCCTTGACAATTTTGACCTCAAAATGCTGATTAGAGGCTCAAGGAATATCATCAAACACTTTGCATACAGCCTCTTTACTTGATGTTTATGTGTTTCAGTCTGATTATGCTTGCTTGAAATGATGTCAAATGTGATTTAAATGCTTGTAAATGATCACTAAGATGATTTAAATGCTTGTAAATGATCACTAAGATGTCTAAGCAAAGAACTAAAATGCAAATGCAATTCCTTTTGTCTTTTTGAATGCATATATATGATCACTACATGGAAAATGTGCACCTACAACCAATTGACATTTCGTCAAACACTTGGCATACAAACTATTATGCAAATCAAGAGCAATATAGATATGAACATTACATCAAACAATTGTCATGCAACTTATCACTCCTTTATTGATATGCAATTCAATTACAGTACCGATATGGATATGAGCAGCCAAGACTCTTGGCTTTACAATGCAATCTCTAAGTCTGAGTACATATGGCAGCAATCTCCCTAATCTGTATGCTTTAATATGTATGCAAAAAATCACAAGAACCTGGTTACAAGAAGCGCCAATGTTGAAGAAGAAGTGGCAGCCACCAAACAGTCCACAAACATCTCTCTCAAGCCCAAATCGTGCCTCTTCATATGCTGACCCTATTCTGGACCAAAACCCTCAAGTTAAAATAAAGTGCAGCTGTAAACTCCTTTCTTCAACATCAAATACCATCACCATACTCCTAGGAAGGCAGCGCCCTCATACCCATATAAAATCGATCCACCATTGGCATGCTATAAGTGGAATCGTGGGTTTCCAAATAGCAGCAATATGACTGTAAATGATGATAGCAGCTCCTCAATTGTTGCAAAAACGTCCTCACACAGGGCTGAATGATCACAACAAATCTAGAATTACAAAGTCCAAATCAATTTGCCTCTAGTAATGAATATGCAGCTCTTAGACAAAATCGAATTCCTCTAAAATGCTCTAATAAGCTGAAATGAAATCTCTTATTCCAAATTTGGCCAAAGGCCACAAAATTTGCAATGAAGCACAAATTGAACTTCTAAGTGAAGCCCTCACTGAAGCAATAATTCAGCTGATATTTCACAACCTCAAAATTGTATAACCAATGAGAGTTTTCATTCCCAATGGCTGGAAATGGTAGAATCCCTAGCTGGCTTCCTCAGCAACAATAACATCAAAGCAAATATCAATTCCTGGATGATTAGAAGCTTGGCTGACCCTCTCTTTATACTTTTCTCCAAGTACATCTAGAAGCTTCTCTTTTAATAATATAATATTTGCACTTTACAAATATTAAAATATGATTTTATAATATAAAGTGCAAATATAACATTATAACATAACATTAAAATAACATTATATCTCAAAAACTCCTTATTTCTCCAATTCAACTGAATCTAGGAAATGTAAACCATCAACTCACTAGATATCTGCCGCAAAGGACCCCCTAACCATGCTCATTAACCTCCGAGGGTTAGGAATAGGCTAAACCATCCACAAACAACATCAGTCTAAAAGGGGACATTACAAAATATTATTATATTAATTAATAGCTAATATATGATTATATATATCATAAATATATAATAATAATCATATTAGTAGTAATTATATATAGTATATCAAGAATTGTATATATGTATATAATTTTAATTATATATTTTATAAATATATAATATTAATATTAAAATATTATATAGTACGATTATTATTATAGTAAATGATATTAATTAACTTATATATAATATAGATATATATATAACATATACTAACAATAATATACTAATTATATATTATATTATTATTACTATAACATTATTATAGTATATAATATATTAATACATTAAACAACAAAAAAATATCAATTCTATGAGTTTGTCAATCAAATCAAATAGTTCCACTTTTTACTAGTGCATAATTGACTAGACATATTATAGACAAACTTTATACTATTTAGAAATAGTGTTTTAAATGAATAGTATCAAATAGTTATACATTAGTCAAAATGCTTACCTCATACTAATATGACTGTACATACTATGATCCAATAGAATTGAAAAAAAAATAGTTTTCATATATTGAAATAAATTTTAGAAAAATACATACATTAGAAAAAATAGTCAACTGATTTTAATTATTTGCTCCTATTGGTTCATTTGAACAAATTAATAAAACTAGATGAATGCATTAGTATACCTACCTACAGCAAGAACTAAAAATTATCTATAAGACCATGACCAACTTGGGCATTTGAATTGGGGCCATTGTTTTGTCCCATGCTTTTGAAAAATTACTCTTAGTTTGTGGCTTGATAATTGCCTATTTATTGGTACTTGGAGATTGGAGTATTGTAGGAGTTGTTTAGTTGATTTGCAAGTATTCTTATGCTGCCAAAATTGCTACAATTTACATGTTGGTCATACTACTATAACGGCATGTCTCTACTACTGTAATGGATCCTTTGTTGTGGATGATAGAATTGGTTCATGCTTTCAAGTGTGGGATTTTTCTCCTAGAAGAGTATTCCCCACATAAACCTTGTGTTATGGTATAACTTTAATAATGTATTATTTTTTCAACTATAAAGGTGTTTTATTTTTTGTACATTTTTCCCTCAAAGATTAGTGCAGAAAATGTTTCCACACATTCTTCTTCCATTTTGATATGAGAAAAGTTATACTAAGGTCTACTAAATCTATGACAATTGCTAAAGTTTACTACATCTACTCACCATGTGGTGGATCTGGCACCTTAGAGTTGGCTTATTTATACATGGGCACTATTAATTGGCATGTTAGTTTGTGGCACACACAATGCTCTTAGCTGCTAATGGTTTGGTCAAGCAATCGTTGGTTGTAGATTTGTTTCTCCTTTATCATATGCCATCTAATTTGCTATCAATATGCTTGACACCTCTCAATGGCTAGCGATAGGCTTATTACAATGGGTCCATCCATCACGTAGTAAAACAAATGACCTACGCATCTTCATGGTGAGGCTCACTCCCTACAATGGCTACTCGTAACTATTTAATGCATCTTCTTTTGTGATCCTCTTCGCCATGTGGCATCACTCATACTGTGTATCACAATGGCGATTCTCCAACATCATCATGGCCACTTTTTTAGACTTCAAACATTTTAATAGATGCTTGCACCTATATAGCATTCAAGTCGTCCAAACAACAAGGCCACTGGTTTACTTGTCTCTACAATGTAGTGATTGACTTGAGGAGCCTACTAACAAGCTATACCAATTTGCAGGAACCTCCTTGTGTCCTATGGGCTATCTCTTTGGTAGGTGGTGGCATATAGGATTCACTTTGTGATTGTATATCTATGCATAGGTTGTGCTCTAATGATTTAGGGTTTCTTCTTCATGGTTGCGCAATAGTCCTTGGTTATCTCTGCATAAGTAACTAGTGCTAGAGGGCATCCTCCTAATACTTGTTACATCTCCTATAAATGTGGTTTGTCGTTGCAAGTAGTTCATCATGCTAGAATAGCGGGTAACACTCTTTAGGTTTCTCATTTATGTTGTAAGAATCCCCATTCTCGCATGATACATGTCATTAAGTCATCTACTCCTTTGGTTGGTGCACTACATTAATGACCTAGAATGCCATATTTGGAGTGTGTTGACTCCTCTCTCCCTATTGTCATGTCTCTTCTGCCATTAGTGCTCTATTTTCAGCCTTGCGCTGATGTGACAAAGATCTTGTATGCTCTCATTGAATGCTCTTGCTACTTGTGGTTGACCCATGCTATTTGTGATCCTTCGGATGGTGTTTCCAGCTGGTACAAAGGTTTGACTTGACATAATATGATCTATTACATGGCTGTGATGATTGTATGGAATAAATTTAATGCTCAAAGACAATATTTACACCCCCAAAGGCCTATTTTCTGTTTGTATTTACTTGCGTAGCTGATGAAGGACATTCTCCTTTACTCCAAGTACTTGTATGCAGATCCAAGAAGGATTTTCCTCCTAATGCAGGTGCAATCACACCTACCAAAGTGTGCTGACAATGATAAAGGCTCTGTTGTTGTCCTATGAGCCAGCCTATGATGCATGAATGCTGATATGACTGTTCTCATATGCCCTCAAGACAAGAAATGAAATTATAATGCTATATATGCAAGTTTGTTGCATATTCTAAGGGGGGTCTTTATACAAATTTCTTCACTACAAGTGTTTTAAGTAATTTTAGGGCATCAAATGAAGAATATCCAATTGTGCAAGGGGTGGAATATGTGTTGTAAATCGCGGAAAGGTAGTTCAAATAGGGTTTTGTCTCCATGTCAAGATGTAGCAACTCAAGGGAATCTTTGAACCTAGTCGGTTCCCACTTGAACCACCTACTGGAATAATTGTAATAATTAGATTAATGAATGATAGGCATTCTAAATTATTACAAACTTCTTTGTGATGGCCGTTTCTTAGTGCATGTGGGATGTTGCCAAAGATGGATTATTAAGTATGTTCACTTGTGAGTGTCTTTAAGCTTTTGGGTTTACATCCACATGCAAGCTTGTTTCCCATAAAAATTACTGATTTGCAGGCATATTTTCACCATTCTTGCAAGTTGTGACTCAATTGCTCAATGGAGAAGACAGCGATCTGATCAGTGAGACATCTAACAAATTTCATTATGATCATGTCTCTCTTGTTAATGTAGCAATGGATTAGATTTCTCTGTGCTCTTGTGATCCATTGCTATTACTAGTGTCCCATCTTAAGCAAGCAAAAAATGATAAGTTGTTTGTCATATCTATGATGTCCCCATTTTTCTGAGTAATGGCAAATATTGATTTTTAGCTTATTTTAGTTCCATAAGCTAAATAATGGAGTACTAATTAAATTAATTATTTCAAAGTTGTCTATTTTAAATAAATATCAAAAATATAACTTTATTTTAATTAATTTAATTAAAGTGACAAATAAAAAATAATAAATATTATAAAGTCACTTTACTAAATAAAGTGTGCTTCTAGAAGATTTGAAGAGGTTATTTTGGATTCTTCTAGAAGACTCAGTTGAACCTTTAAAAAGAGATGAGAGCAAGTCATTTGGACATCCTGGTTTTGGTATTTTCTATAAAAGAAATTTGGAGAGCTTGTGTATTGCAAGTTCAGCTCTTCTGAGACAAAAATCCTTAGAGGAATAAGTGGATTGGACGAAAACCCAACTCCACATTGAGAGGTGGATACATCCAAAATTCATCATTGAGCTTATTGCAGGTTTGGCTTTATTGGAGAGCTTTAACCAGCTAGGGTTTGAAGGAAAATATCATTCCAGGTAGGGCTTTTGGAAGCATTTGTTGAGGGTTTCAGACTTGTAGCAGCTGGAATATATTTTATATATTTATTTCTGCATATGGGCACTAGGGTTTGGTGAAATTTGAAGGAGAAATCATCATTTTAGCTCAAGGGCCTTCACAGTTTAAGGCAATATTATTGTTACAAATTTATTTGAAGGATTTCAAGCTTCTTTCTTCCTGATCTAAAGACACCACCTACAGCAGTACATTTGCAGCTTACATCCCATCATTTCCATTGGCCAAAGTGTTTATTATTGTAGCCTATGATCCGGGTATGTTTGTATTTCATTGGTAATCAATATAAATTAGATTCTGAAGGAAATGTCTGCTGCTGTAATAAAATCAGACTTATATCAAACGTGTAATGCAATGTATTCAGACTTGATATAGTGCAAATAAAATCAGATTTGAGGTTGAATGTTTAATATTTGTTGATGTTATGATAGTAGTTATAATTTCTATGTTTTATGCAAATGATTTGGCATTAAAATTCAATCAAACACAAGCATAAACATTCAGAAATCAGAACTCAGTCACTTTGCATGCCGAGTGTTTGACAAAATGTCAAACAGCCCAAACTCAAAAATCAGGGCAGAATAAGCAAGAGTTCTTACAGTCCATTTCCCAATCGATCCTACATATTAGATTTGTACTTGCATCTTCCCAATTTCCATCTGCTATGTGTTTTACCTTTTTAACTATACATTTTCTTCCAACTTTCCTCTCCCTTAGTGGCATGTCGCTGCTTGACTCCCAATGCCCTAACCTGTAGTATGTGTCTAGTGGTATGGCTGATCCCCAATCTCCAATATTTCCACAAGTGTTCTTGTTCCCCTCCTAACTTTCCAATATGTTTCATATTGTTTCCAGTAGTTTATTTTTGGAGCCATAATTTTCAAATTGAAATCTTTATCGCCTGTGATCATTGTTCAAATTTGAAGTTGCATGTGTGCTTGGTGGCTGACCTGTTTTGTTTGTGAAGGATATAAAAGAGTGAATGTTTTCATTCAGGAGCATCATGTACACTTAACCAAATTTCATTTTCAATTCATTTGAGCACTTGTGTTCAAGTGTGGGAATCCTAGGACGAAAAGCCTAGTGAGTTCAAAGGGCGATCTCATCTAGAGTTCGTGATTGAGCTTCACTAGGCACAAATTCCAGCCACATTGTATTGATCCATTTTTTCGTTGCTGCTGGTATGAATTGTTGTTGTAATTGCTGATATTGCAGAACTATTTGAATGTAATCCAATCATTGATGTAACAAGAAAGAGATCAGGAATTGTATCTATTATTTGTTGTTCATTATAATAGGAAATTTGATGTTACGTACGTCATTGCTGTATTGAATGTAATGATATAGCTGATGTACAAAAAGTAAATTAAGTTTGAGTTGTCTAAGATCTGTCTGATAATGTTGTTATCCAAATAATAAGTGTTTCTGGAAGGTTAAGATTGAATTTCCATTATTATTTAGACTTGGGCCATTACATTGTTGACCATGACAGTATGTGTCCATCACGCCCATCTATGCCTTGTTGAGGGGATTCACTTGTAGGAGTATTATGTTGCTGTTATCTTTAGCTGCATATGCATGGATGTTGTTATCTGTTACGATGTCTTGTGGGTTTGTATGTTGTCAGTATTGATATGAACCTAGTGACAAATTTTGGGATTCATAGTATCTTGGGTTAGGTTGCTTAAGGGCCTTGTACCTAATCCTTCATTTCTCTTTACTTGGTCTATCTGAAGACCTTAGGGAACACCCCCCTTGGCTTAGCAAATGTGTAACTCACAAGCACTAGCCTATTCATGCCATAGTCTAATTATAAGTTCTACCCATTATCACTTGTTGACATTCCCTAGCCTTGGGTTTTGGTGTTTGTCTTTAAGATTCGTGGGAATACATGTTTGAGAGCCAACAAATGACATCATTGTTAGGGAAATTCCTCTTGGTTGTGTTCATTTCCACGATAGTACACATGAAAACTTTGCCACAGATGAACCCAAAGATACATTTTGGTCCTTGAAGATTATTTGGTGCTTCAAGGTTGTCCTCAATATTGAGGTGGCTATTCTACTGTCAAGGACCAAGATTCTTGCTGATGTTAATAACATGTTGTAGTGAATCAAGGAGGCATCTGAAGTGGTGCAGCAGTTGGTAATTAAGGTACACATGATATACTTCCCTCCTTTTGATGAGACAAATTTTCTCTCAACAAAATAAAGCATATTTTTCTTGATGCAGCCCTGCATATTGTAAGTTTTTTATATCATCGACCCTTGGCATAAGAACTACACTAGGTCTATTCCTTCTTATGCCTCTGGATCTAGTTATTATGATGAATATGAAAACAAAAGTTACTACACTGAAGCTTCTTCTTGCTGTCCAAGTAACTATTCATCTTCTCCACATCCATTCCAATGCTTAGATGCACCTACGAAGAAGCTTGCTGACCTAAATTTCCACAAAGAGATGCTAGGGCTTGAAGTGCTGCATACTTGGCCTCACCTTGTAGCCACCAAGAAACTAAAGGTTAGACCTTCCAGACCTCTCCTTGTTGTTGGTGACTATAAACAAATGGTCTTATCTTGGGTGACCAATAGACCAAATCCCATGCCAAGAAAGTTCATGATCAGCTGGCTATGTTTGATGGGCATAACTTTTCTCAAGACATGTGTCAACAAGTTTGCAGACATAATAGAAAGCTTTGAGATAAAAAATCAAGACTCGTGGATAAAAAAAATTGTTAAGACTATGTGGGGATGTTAAAGAGTGATCTGGCAGCTTGCTTAGTTGTCATTTTCCTTCTTGGGATTGTCCTTGTCTACCTTTAGTGAGAAATTTACCAGTAAGGTTGACTCTCCTTATCTTATACAAGAATTTGCAAGCATCAAAAGGCAAGAAGGACAATTGGTTTCAATTTTTTGTCAAAGGTTTATGTCTATTCTCTTGCATCCTAATTGAATATAGACCTAAGAAGAAGTGTATCAGCATGTGTGAGGCCTTACATCTTGGGTCAAGCCTTTTTCCACCTAAGTTTAAGCCTAAGAATCTGGACCAAGTCTTGGACTAGGCAAATGTTGTTGATGTAGTCAGTGTACAATGTCTATTATTATGCTTCAATAAACATTGGTTATCAAACTATGTATTAGTTGTTTGCATTAATTGGTTGTTGGCTTCGAGAAGTTACAAGCGTTGGTTGGTTGACATTTGTGCTCTTCTTGGCAACTTGCGGGTCCTTTAAATGCATTTTGTATCATAGGATCAACTTTGATCCTTGGCTAACCATCTTTGGTCTTCTATAATAATTTATGTGCAAATAAGGATATATTCTACGCATGTATTTGGATGCATTGTCATATCTATTATTTATTCACGTATTTTGTTTATCAAATAAAGAAGAAAACATTTGGCGTCGTTGCCTTAAAGAAATTGGGTCAGATTTGAGAGATTTGTGCCCTTAGACCCCAATAAAGGCAGGAAGAGACCACAACGTGATCAAGATCAAGAGATCGGGTGATCATTAAGGATTATTGAATAAAGAGAACGAAGAAGACGATTGAAGGGTGAAGTTGAAGAAGGTGAAGGGTTTTTGATCAAGAGCCCGACTCCAACCAAGAGTAAAAGCCGAAGCGTAAGAAAAAGCCATAGTTGGGAAGAAAGGAAATCTTTCATGACAAGAGAACACGTGAAGGGTAATCACACGAAGGGTGAGCACACGAAGGGTGAATACACGAAGGGTG
The DNA here is from genome assembly GCA_007258455.2 of Sequoia sempervirens. Classification (NCBI taxonomy): domain Eukaryota; kingdom Viridiplantae; phylum Streptophyta; class Pinopsida; order Cupressales; family Cupressaceae; genus Sequoia; species Sequoia sempervirens. The sequence continues at coordinate 46,750 of VDFB02256564.1, read as the reverse complement.
AATACACGAAGATATAGCAACACATCTACCACTCCCCGACGAAGGGTATACAGACCTCGCCAACCAAGTGGGTCAACCTTCGTACCATCACAGACAAAGGGGAAGGCGAGGGAGAACCTACCGACCCCACCGTCAGAAAACCATTTGTACTATAAAAGTCAGCCTAAGGGGAAGACGAGGGAGAACCTACCAACAACCTAACAGAGATGTATACAAGCACCATATGCCAAATTAAAGACCTGATACTTACGAAAGAACCAAATATTGGAAGATCAAAGCCAATAACGCCAAGATGAAGGGAGCATAGAAAGGACCCCGAAGGAAACTCAAGAGAGACAAACACTGAAGAGGGACGAATAAAGGATTTTGATGTGTTCATGACTGTAGGGGGAAGCACTGAAACGTACAAATCAAGACTCTCCAATCAGGTTATCATCACAAAGGGCACAACCGAGAAGGAAGACGATGACTCCCCCAGCAAGTCCAAATTTAGAAAGGTAGAAGCTTCAAAAATTCAAAAGGAACGGATCTAATGATCCTATGAGGCATTGCAAGACATGCGAGACAATCTTCACACCGTATGGCAGGCACATATTCACACAATATGGAAGGCACATCTTCACGCTGTATGGCAGGCACATCTTCACACAATATGGAAGGCACATCTTTTGCAACATATGACAGGCACATCTTTACACCATACAGCAAGTACATCTTCGCACCGTACGAGAGGGATGTTTTCACACCATACAACAAGTACATCTTCACACATATAGCAACTTTCCTTTTATATAGCACGGCGGCTACTTTTTTATAGCGTATGGTACAATCCTCACACCGTACAACGATCTTTCCTCTACATTGTACAACAATCCATTTCACGCTACATTCAAAAAAATTTGTGACTTGGGTGGTAGGGCATCTAAAAATTGCTCTCTTGAGACAAGTACAAATGACTGCATGACTCACTCATTTCGCATCTCTTTTATGCATCATACGACAACTTCGATGCATTGTCAGGCAAACACAATTCCACATCACATGCAAATCAACCATCGTACAACTTTTGTCCCTGGATGACATTATACGTAGGTTAAACATCGCGAAATCTCTATTCTTTGGCTTTGTCAACATTGTTTTTTGCCTCTTAAAATGTAATGTCACTTGCCAAATCTGACCTGAATTTTCTGATTTCTGATGTTTGGGAATTTGGATGAACACTTGTCTTGCAAACAGTTTTCTGCTGGTAGATGCTTTTCTGTTTTGTTTTTATGTTTTTGGAGTGATGATATGATGCATAAAAGACTTATCTAACTATGCCAGATGACTTCAAATGCAATTAGAATGCAATGCAAGTATTTTTATGATTTTCAAGATTTAGGGATGACTGAAAATGAAATGCACATGTACAGTTACAGCAAGAGACATTATGACAAACAATTGTCATGCATTTCCCAAACTCCTTCTATTGCAGCTTTAAAACTGATTACAATATTTGTCGAGATGATTGCAACTGTTCTACAATGATAAAATGCAATTGGACAGCAAGCTAATGAACTCCCTTTAGCAAATTTCACTATCAAAATTACAATGCTACTGTTGCTAGTTTGACAGCGATTCATTCAAGAGACCAACGACTTTACAATGACTAAAAATGTAGATACAACATGTAATGTCCACTTCTTGATGGCCACTTGAATACTATTTTAGCATTTATTTATTCCCGAAGGCTAGAAGGAGAAATAAGGTAATAAATTATTAAATTAATTATTTATAAAGTTATCTCAAAAATAAATATCATAAGATGACTTTATATTTAATTAATTTAATAAAGTGACTAAAAATAAAATTATATCAAAAACTCACTCAAGTCAATAAAATAATATTTCAAGTCAATAAAATAATATTTTATTCTAGAAGCTTCTTGGAGGTGATTGTAATTTCTTTGAAAGGAGCTTTTGGAGAGCATTTGAAACATCCTTGAGTCGCATATTCACATACTTGTATTGAAGAGCTTGAATGCTTGACATCTTGCCTAAGAGTTTGAAGACTCTAAGGTACCAATTTCAGTTGTGCAATATCAATCCTAGCTGGAAGGGTGTGAGAGAAATTTTCAGTCTTTCACATTGGCGCAAAATTTTGTGGCCATTGGCCAAATTTTGGTGTTGGAGAAAAAATCAAACCAAGGAGATTATTTGCAGATTTTGATTGAAGAATTTCATGTTTGGAGAAGGATGATTTTGTTGGAAGATGGACTTATAAATGAAGTCAAATTTGCTTGTTGCTGATTGAAGAATTTTGAATTTCCATGGCAAGCTGGGCGTACCAAGCAAGGTGCGATCTTGGTGTAGGGAGGCTTCAAAAATTCTGAGAAAATTCTATGAGGGTCTGTCATGTCCCCAATTTGGAGCAATAAGGAGAATTTATTAAATTAATTATTTATAAGGTTATTAAATAAATAATATCAAAAAGTAACCTTATATTTAATTAATTTAATATTAAAGTGACTAAAACTAAAATAATATCAAAAAGTCACTTAAAAGAATAAAATAACAATTTATTCTAGAAGCTTCTTGAAAATACTTGTGAATTCTTTATAAGGAGCTTTTGGAGGGCATTTGAGAGCATCCTGAGTTGAATACATTTTCTAAATATTGGAGAGCTTGAATGCTTGACTTGGCTAGAGAAGTAAAATTCTCTTGTATTGTTGGTTTCAGTTGTGCAACACCAACCCTAGCTAGTTTTGGGTGGGAGATATCCAGTCTTCTACATTGATGAAAAATTTTGTGGCTTGTAGCCAAATGTTGGAGAATAAGAGAAAATCATTTTTAGAAGTTGCAGATTTATTTTTCAGTTTGTGAAGGGACGACTTGTCTTGGAGGAAATTCAATTTTGTGAAGTTTCAAGGCAGCAATTGGAGGTCTGATTTTTCACTTCAAAGGTTCCTCTATCTCATGCTAAGGAGGACGATTTTGTCAAGGAGAGAAGGCACGAATTTTAGAGCTGATATTGAGTTGAAAAATCTGCATTTCACTTCATGCTGGGCACACCTTCAAGGAGTTCGATTTTGGTCAAAGAGGTGATATTAAAATCCAATAAAATTTCAAGAGGGTCGACTTGCTTGGTAGATGAGTGGAGCATCATTTTTGAGTCAAGTTCCAACTGCTACAAAGAGAATCGAAATTATTAGAGAGCTGCTGCAGATTTCCAGGTTCCATTACTTTGTCATTGTAATGCATTTTAGAATTATGGTTCATATAGAAATTGTTGAGAGTCGATAGTGGTTCATGAATGTAGTAATTTTCAGTCCAAGTTAAAGCATTGTAAGGTTGTTGAAACATACAGCCAATTGCATTTAGTTTTCAGACTTAGAGAATAGCTGAAGTAAACTCAGATTGTACTTTCATTATTTGGCAATATAATTTGGAGACATAAGGAGTTTGGCTGCAATATGTATGACAAAATGTCATTGAGCTATAGATGAATACTTGTATTAGGAAGTTTCATGGCAAGTATTTGTTAAAATGTCTCTCTTATGAAAATGCATTTCATTTGTCTAGATTGTATGCCAAGTGTTTGTAAAAATACCTCCTGTGTAATGTCCCCATTCTTTCACAAGCATCAGATATGGTGGATTAGAATATAACATCAACCCTCGTAGGCTAATGGTTCTAGATAGAGAGTCACTTGAACGGGCACTTGATCGTGAATTTGCAGTATCGATATCTAGAGTATGGTGACGGGGTGAATTTGTGCATTTGGCGTGATAATTGTGCTTAAAATTATGATCTCCACCTTTTATTTCACCTTCTCTGGCTTAGGGACCATGTGTCTATTATTTAAATGGGTCACTTTATATTTTTCAATTACTATTCATGAAATATGCTAACCAATTTTTTGATAGTTTTACACAATACAAACCAGCACTTAATCAACTCGGTTAGCGTTAGCTCCAAATAGAAAACTGAACTTGCAAAGAACTCACACCAAGAATGCACACTCAATCCCAATGAGGGATAGGTGTTGTCATATGGCGGAGGAGCTAAATGAAAATACTTGAAAGAAAACTACTCAACGTCAAGAATGTGCACTCAAGATCCCACTAAGGGCGAGGTGCTAACATATGACGGAGTGTTGAATTGAAAACTAGAAACTGATAGGCGGATAACCAGCCATGAAAAGCATTTCCACACTACCACCAAACGGTGGGGGGGAAAAGATTACAATTAAAACAATTCATCCGCTGCGGCGGGCATCCACAGAATTGTGGGGATTCACCACTTTGAAAGTGGGTACAATGATATAACAAATTCTTTCTCCGCACTGGCGGTAAACCATCCAGGGGTAATTAATTAGAAATTAAACAAGTAGTTGCAGCAATAACAATTGGTTAGATTAGTACTACTAATCGAAACCTTACAATTCAAAGACTGCAAAAACATGTATTACAATGATAGAGAAATGAGATAAGAAGATAAGAATGAATTCCAATGATGTTCTTTGCTTTCCAATGACAGAAATATGATTAAAACAGAAAGCTTATAAATCTGATGTAAAATCCTGAGTTCTGGAAATTCATATCAGCAAACTGGAAATCAGTAAAATACTCATAACTCACTCATTTCACCTCCAAATCGAATGTCGTCTTTTGCTGTGTCTTCTTAGGAGGTAGGCGCCCAAGAAAACAGATCACAAACAGCACCAAAACTCAGCATATAATTCAAGCACGAATTCCAATGCTTTTCAAGAATGGTACGACCCTCCTTGACGGGCAATTTTGTCATTAAAAATCAGCAGGTTTTGAAGCATCAAGTTGGAGTGTTCTAGAAGAGTTTGTTGTATGTACAATATTAGATCTACGAGGGTGGTCAACTTTGGAGTCGCCCAAAGCATAGAAATCAGATTCTCGAATGCCCAGAACAAAATAAAAATTACTCACAAAGCTGTATACAAATTCGACTTTCAGCTGTGACTGTATCAGCAACTTCAAAACTGGAAATTTCATCAAAATCTTCAACTATTGAGCTCAATCTGCTAATCTGATTTGAGAAGCAGCAAATGTCCAACTAGGTGTTGTATTTCAAACACGAAATTGGATTGGAACTAGGAGGTAAGCATTCCTCGAAGTATTAAACAAGTTGTCATTTCGACAGCATAACATTAGCATAAAAATATTGGATAATCAGCTCTTCAAACAGCAGCAATATATAAGCTTTTGTTGGCAAATGAAGCAACAAGAACTCTTCAAATTACAAGAAGTTGAATCACTTCAACTTCCAAAAGGGACGCCACCTTTTTGCCTTTTACTTTTTGAAATAATAAAATATCATTCAACTTCCCCTTTAGGCATCCATTTCATATTGCAACAATAAAGCATTTATTAAATAATTAAATGCTCACTTGACCCCTTTATGTCCCCTTCTTTAAAACAACTTGAAGTCATCAAGCCTAGGCGTGGGGTACAACTTCAAGACATGAAAATTGACTAAGTCTAAAACTCAGTCCAAGGAGATAACCAAATACAATGCCCAAGTTGCAACTGATGAATTGCTAAAAATAGCAAACTGACAAATGCCAAACTGAACCAAGTTGATGATGATGCTTCTACCAAAAATGAACTTACTAAAAATAGTAAATCCAAAAATAGTAAGTTAACTTCAAAACCATCGAAAGCCAAACTGAACACTGAACTGCAAAGGATTGAATTGCTGCTAGAAAGATACTGCCAAAAGATAGACTTGCTAAAAATAGCAAACTGCTATAAATAGTAAGTTTGCACAACATCCTCTGAACGCCAACTGAGCAGTATCTGAAAGAGGAAACCCTAGTTTTATACTTCAGCTTAGCCTACGGATTTCCGGAAATAGGCTAAATCCAAAAGAAGAGTGTATGGCCAAAATGGGGACATTACAATTCATTACTAAAGTGAAAAAAGAACATAACTTAAGTGAATAGTGCCATTTTAATGAATAGTGATTTCAATGTGAAATTATAAAGAAAGAGAAGTTTGACCCCCTCATGTTATTGAGTTATTTTGTTGCTTGAGCTTTGAGGGTTGGAGATTGTGGAAGAGGGAAACTAGGGTTTCCTAATTTCAGCAAAGGGTAAGCCTGGTGGGGCTTTGTTCTTCGTTTTCAAGCTTCTTGATGGTGTGAAATACCACCTTAAAGTTGCAGATCAAAATTTGCATGCTTCATTTGGAGTCATATATTGCTGTTTGCTAGTGATTAGAGCGATCTTTTGGAAAGGATTTTGCTGCCATAGACTCCATTCGCTTCTACGAAGGAGCTGTTCGCATTTTAGAAGGTTTTTGGAGCTGATTTTTGCACCTACAGCCAGCCGCCATTACATGAGGGTTTCAATCAGCATAAAGAAAAAAGACGCCTTCTTATAGTGGCTGCAATTACTTCAAAAAGGGGCGCCCTTACCCTAAGAAGACTTCCAATCCAGATTTCGGTGGGAGAAGTTTGTATTTCATGTTGTGTGAGCAATTTACTTGGGGCGGGTACTATAGCAAAGCACTATTCACAGTGCTGTTTAGCTGTAAGTTAAAGTTTAGTAGACGATATATTTGGCTTTAAGTCTGGTGTAATCTATATGTTGTATGCACTCTATTATATAATGAAGAAATCGTATTGGGCTTCTAAAACGAGTCATTACTTGATGTATCTCAGTTGATTAGTTTCTTAGAAGTTACTTCATGTTCATGCTCTTTAGTCCTTATTTAGCATTCTTAGCAAGTAAACTCAAATACAAAGGACGGAATACAAAACCAAAACACAAAAATCAGACCTAAAATCACAGTGGAACAAATCAGCAGAGTGGTGGTTCACTACATCCTGGTTGTAGGTATGCATTTTAGATCAGAATTTCATATATTTGCAATTGAGAAAATACAAAAAGAGTTGCACATCATCTTAGTTGCTTGTTTAGTAGCATTTGCATTCATTTCCAAGCATCAAAACATTTTGGCATCAAAACATTTTGGCATCAAAATAAATCAAACGAAAGCAAACTAGAAACTATTATCAGCAAATTGAAGATTGCATACAAAGTTTTTGTCAAATTGTCTAAGGCAGAAAATCAGACTTTTTACATCAGATTTGGCAAGGCACTTTACAGGGTCAACTTACATAAAGAAGGATAGGCGCAGCATTTGGAGGGTCAAAGATAGCTACTTCAGAGAGTTTTGAATTTACCTATTGCTGCTGCTACATAAAAACCAGGTTCCTTCATCCTGTTATTGTAGTGCATTTTAGTATATAGTTTCATTTAGGAGTCATTGGTTGCTGATTATCAGCATTTAAGTATTGTAACTACAGTCCAAATATATCAAGAAGTGCATTGTAATGCTGTTGTACTCAGAGCCATATTGCATTTTAGTTTCAGACATGGAAATTAGTTGAAGCATTCATAATTGCATTCTATAATCAGCTTGTAAAGCTCTTCATGTTATTCCAATATAATATTGGAGGAATAAGGAGTTTGGCTGCAATCTATTTGGCAAAATGTCTCTCATTTGTAATTGCATTTCATTGAGTTAGTTTTCATGCCAAGTGTTTGTGAAAATGTCTCTTGGCTGTAGGTATGCATTTCACATTAGAATTTCATGTATATGCATTTGAAAAATACAAAAAGAGCTGCATTTCATCTTAGCAACTTGTTTAGACATCTTTGCAATCATTTTTCTAGCATTAAAACATCATTGACATCAAACCAAAACCAAATCAAGCAAACTGAAACACATTATCAGCAAATTGGAGGTTGCAAGAAAAGTGTTTGACAAAATACCTAAGGCAGAAAATCAAAGTTTAAACATCAAATTTGTCAAGGCACTTTGCACAACACTAATTTAATGAAGATGGAACCTAATCTTGGACGCCAAGTTGTAGGAATGAATGTGATGAAAATCTCAATCGATCCTCTTCAAAATTCACTCCATTTGATGCAAGGAAGCTGTGCCACAAATATTTGGTGTGTTGCGATTTGTTCCAGCCAAAAAATCGAAAATATTCAATCCTCAATCTCCAAAATCGAATTATGTATATTGCTGGTTATTGCGCCCAGACTTGACAATAGGAAACTCCCAAAATCGCCTTCAAGGAGTTGCGCCAATGATGCAAGAGGACCCACGATTTTCCAATATGCAAATGATAAAAAGTCAATATCTCCTTGTGACTGAAAAATGACCTCAAGCTGCAAAAGTCGAATTCTCCAATGGCTGCAAACACTCTTCAAAATTCTGTAAATGATTTCTTCAAAATAGACTTTCTCCACTTCACCAAAATTTGGTCTTGGACCATTAAATTTTTCCCCAAATTGGAAGACTAAAATATCTCCCACTCAATTCCAGCTAGGGTTGATGTTGCACAACTGAACCTGGTATCCTAGAGTCTTCAAACCCTCAGATAATGCAAGCATACAAGCTCTCACCACATAGGTGTGAAAATAGAATAACTCAAGACATGATAAAATGACTTGCATTCAGCTCCTTATAAAAAATTCTAAATCACCTCCAAGAAGCTTCTAGAAAATAATATTATTTTATTCCTCAAGTGACTTTATGATATAATATTTTATTTAGTCACTTTATTAAGTTAATTAAATATAAAGTTATCTTATGATATTAATTTATTGAGATAACTTTACAAATAATTAATTTAATGATTATTCCCTTATTTCTCCTATTTAACCTTCGGGAATAAATAAAGGCTAAATGATCTCCGAGGTGGCTACTAAGAAGGGGACATCATAGTCATCCCTTCCAAAAAGAAATTGCTTGCCCCCGAGCAATTGCAAACAAGGATGTTGTAGAATCTTCTCTCCTTCCCACATGGCATCCTCTCCTGGCAAATTTCTCCATCTCACCAAATACTCCTTAACCACCCTGTCCCTCAATCTCTTCTCTTGGGTATCAATTATCTTCTCAGGAATGAGGACCAAATGTCCCTCCTCATCCAATGGTGGCAACTCTGATGAAGAAATAACCTGCTATCCAAGTGCCTTCTTGAGGCACGAAACATGAAATACATTATGAATCTTGCTGCTCTCTGGCAACTCCAACTCATATGCTACCTCTCCAACACGCCCAATGATCCTGTATGGTCCATAAAACCTAGGCTTGAGCTTCTATGCACCACTCTTCTTCAGAGAAGATTGTCTTTAGGGTTGCAAACGAAGGTAGACCAAATCACCAACCTCAAAACTCAACCCTATGTCTATCAACATAAGTCTTCTGCTGATTCTGTGCCACCTGAAGATTATCCTTGAGTGCTCTCAAGATGTCCTGGCTCTCCTGAATCCAATCCTTAGCCTTAGGAGCTCTACTCTCCCCAAAATCCAAGTCCATGAATGATGGTGCATCATAACCATATAGTGCCCGGAAAGGAGACATCCTGATGGACATATAATAAGTGGTATTATAACAATATTCTCCCAAGTGCAACCACTCAATCCATGCTCTTTGTTGTCCCGAAATGTAGTTGCACAAGTACCCCTCAATCTACTTATTCACAATTTTGTCTGCCCATCTGTCTGAGGATGGTAACTCATGCTCAAAGTCAACTCAATACTTGCCAACCTAAATAGCTCCAGCCAGAAAGCGCTCAAGAACCTACTGTCCTTGTCACTAACTATATATCTCGATAACCCATGCAATCTGAAGATCTCTCTAAAGAACAACTCAACTACCTATGGTGCCCTGTACTTTGTAGGTATAGCAAAGAAGTGAGCATACTTCGTCAACCAATCCACCACCACATAAATGCAATCTCTCCCATGAACCTTGGGTAGACCTGTGATGGAGTCCATAGAAATGCTCTTCCACTTCTACTCCGGAATGAGCAATGGCTACAATAGACCCACAGGTTATGACTGCTCAGGCTTATTCTGCTGACAAGTCACACACTCCCTGACATGTCTCAAAACATTCTCCTTGAGGCCCTTCCAAGAGAACCTCTCTCTAACCTATCTGTATGTCTTAAAGTAGCCCTGATGGCCTGCTAGAGGAGTGTCATGTGAAGCCTGCAGTATTTTCTCATTCAATTTAGACTCTGGCACCAACTAGATCCTATCCTTGTACAAGATCACATCATCCACAACCCGGTACCTGTCATCTTGTACTAGTCCATCCATCACCTCACATGCAAATTTATTCTTGGAGTACTCAACTAACAAGAGAGACTTCCAATCAGCTGAAATTTTTTAAAGTGAACAAGCGGCAGGCTTCCTAAAAAGGGCATCAGCAACAACATTCTTCTTCCCTTTCACATACTCTATATCAAAATCATAGGCCTGAATCTTACTAACCCATTTATGCTGCCTCTCATTCAAATCTTTCTGCTCCAAGAAATACCTGAGACTATTGTGGTCAGTCCTAACCACAAACTTTCCTCCAACCAAGTACTGCCTAAATTTCGTCAATGCATGAATTATGGAGAGCATCTCCTTATCATATATGGAGTAAAGTCTCTCAAGTCCTCTCAACTTGCGGCTCTCAAAAGCAATGGGGTGTCGGTTCTGCATCAAGACCGCTCCTATGCCTTCACCTAATGCATCACACTCAAGAAAAAAAGGTTGGGCGAAGTCTGTGTAATGTCCCCATTTTGGCCATTAGCTCTTCATTTGGTTTTAGCCTATTTCCAGAAACCCGTAGGCTTGTTTGAGGTAAGATCAGGGTTTCCTTCTTCGAAGGTTCTATGGCATTTTAGGGAGTTTACTATTTATAGTAAATTCTATTTTTGGCAGTATGCAGTTTTCAGTCTTCAGGTCTTCATTTTCAATTGGAGCAATTAAATGAGTTCAAGTTTTGGCTTCTGAAAACTTTATATTGGTGAATTTCATGAATAAAGGCATTAATGTTATAATTTGCAGTTGACCCCCTTGGCCTAGGGAAATAACTTTATGTTGTTCTTAAAAGGTGGACTTGAAGGGGGATGCCTTCATAAGAATTAAATATTATTAAGTCTTTAATGCCTTGGGAAAAGTGGATGCCTTTTCTTTGGAGATATTATTTTAAATAAAGTTTTAATCTGCCTTGATAAAGTGGACGCCATATTGAAAAGTTAGAAGACTTTTGGAAATTTGAAGTCATTGGTGACTCTTGGCATACCTTCTTGGGAAATTGAAGAGTCTTCTATTCTTCTATAAAATGAATGCCTTGTTCTAGCTTTTGTCATCCATGAATTTATGCTAATGTTATGCTGTCGAAATGACAACTTGGTTTTTACTTCGAGGGATGCTTACCTCCTAGTTTCAATCCAATTTCGTGTTTGAAATACAACACCTAGTTGGTTTTCATTGCTGCTTCTCATCCAGACTAGCAGATTGAGCTCAACAGTTGAAGTTTTTAATGATATTTCCAATTTTGAAGTTGCTGATGCAGTCATAGCTGAAAGTGGTTTTTGCATACAGCTTTTTGTATGAATTTAATTTGCTTGTGGGTACTTTTCCAATCCATTCCTACACCCAAGGCAACCATCTTTGGAGAGTTTCAGATTTTAATTTTGAGTTGTTGATTTTTACTTGTCAAAATCGCCCCTCATGAAGGTCGTACCATTCTTGATGCATTGGGATTCGTGTAAGAATTTAATTATGAGTTTTTGTTGCTGTTTCTTCATCTGATGTTGGGCGCCTACCTTCCAGTAGCTCATTGGTTTTCGTTTCACACAAAACGGAGGTATTTTGAGTGAGTTGTGAATATTTCTTTGAATTTCACAGTTGCTGATCAGAATTTCCAAAATTGTTATTTTACATCAAACTTGTTTAAGTTTGAATCTCCAGTCCTTTCTTCATCATTTATTGTTGATGTCTAACATGGAATCATCTAGTATCATGGTACATTGAATCTATTGTAATTTTCATGTAATTTGCAGCTCTTTTTCCATATTGTAAGACTGTAAACAGTAGTACTGTTCCAGTCCTTTATTGCTGCAATTCTTTCTTTAATTTCACATTAGTACCCCTGGATGGTTTACCCTGTGGATAATTGGATTTGTATTACTCTTGTACCCACTCTCAAGTGGTGAATCCCCACTCATAAGTGGATGCCTGCCGCAGCAGACGAAGTGTTTTAATTGTAGTCTTTTCCCCCCACTATTTGGTGGTAGCGTGGAAATTCTCTTATGGCTGGTTATCCGCCTATTAGTTTTCAGTTTTCAATCAATCACTCTGTCATATGTTAGCACCTCGCCCTCAGTGGGATCTTGAGTGCACATTCTTGACGTTGAGTTTGTTCCATTTTCAAGTATTGTTCATTAGTTGCTCCGCCATATGACAACACCTTTCCTTCATTGTGATTGAGTGTGCATTCTTGGCGTTGAGTTTCTTTTAAGCTTGGTTTTCAGTTTGATGCTAATGCTAATCCAGTTGGCTAGTGCTGGTTTATGTTGTGTAATTCTATCGAAAAAATTGGTTAGCATATTTCAGTCTGGAAGTGCTAAGACTGGGCAACTACTCATCACCTCCTTGAGCTTGTCAAAAACTCATTGTGCCTCATCTGACCAACTAAATGCACCCTTCCTAGTGAGATCTATCAAAGGTGCTCCCAACTGTGAAAATCCCCTAACAAAGCGCCTGTAATAATTGCATAGCCCAAAGAACCCATGCAGCTCGGTAAGTGTCCTGGGTGTTGGCCAATCGAGTATTTCATGTATCTTTTCCTGGTGAACCTGCACCCATTGTGCACTAATCACATGACCCAAGTACAAAATCTCCTTAAGGCCAAACTCACATTTTGAGGCCTTAGCATATAGTGACTACTCCCCCATGATATTCAAGACCTCATCCAACTACCTCAAGTGATCCTCCCAAGTCTTGCTATATATGAACAAGTCATTAAAGAATACCAAAAGGAACGTACGCAAATGCTTATTGAAGATGTGGTTCATACAGGACTGAAATGTAGCAGGTGCATTCATCAACCCAAATGGCATGACCAAAAACTCATAATGCCCATAATGACATCGAAAAGTTGTTTTGTGTATGTCCTGCTCTCTAACTCTGATCTGGTGGTACCCCGAACGAAGATCTATCTTGGAAAAGTATACTGCACCATGTAACTCATCCAGCAACTCATCAATCCTAGTTATCAGGTACCTGTTCTTAATAGTTTTCTTATTGAGAGCTCTATAGTCGATGCACATCTGCATGGTTCCATCCCTCTTCTTCACCACGACCACAGAAGAAGCAAATGGACTAGAGCTTGGTCTTATATGCCCCATCTAAAGCAATTCCTTGATTGTTTTCTCAATCTCATCCTTAAATTTCTTAGGATGACGATAGGGGGTGGTGATGACTGGTTTGGGCCCCTCCTCCAACTCAATGGTATGCTCAAATCCTCTGTCTGGTGGCCTCCCTAGAGGTATCTCTCCAAACACCTTGTCATGCTTCCCCAAGAGCTCATGAATGTCAATGTGATATGGCTAATTCGAATCTAGAGTCTCCTTAGTGGTGATCAAACACTCTACTACCCATGCTACATCACCATGGCGAAAAATGCTCTCCATCCGTTTAGCTAACACTATTTTTGGTGCCCCAACAACCATACCTCTAAGCACCACTCTCTTGCCATCTACTGCCCTGAACTTAAGTTCCATGGTCTGAAAGTTTTGTGAATATTTTCCCAATGAATGTGGCCACTAAATACCAGTGTTCCACGGGGTTTCGGGGACGGGGACGGGGGGACGGCAAGGGACACGTTTTGGGGATGTGGAGACGAGGGGTCTAAGTTTGGGGACGGCGGGGGGACGGTGGCGAGGGGGTGGTAGGGTGCTGAAATACATATAGTACTTGAAAAAATAGTTATAAAAAGATGTATAAGTATAAGAATTATACATCTTGAAGACAACTAGGAGTCCCCTAGACGTCTTGAGGACACCCCAGCATCCTCGAAGTCCTAGTGGCGTCTTGGAGACAACGACACTAGTGGTGGGATGGTGGCGCTGGTGGTGGGCTGGTGGGGGGACGTCCCCCCCAAGTCCCCAAGTCTCCGAGGCGTCCCCGTCTAGGAAACGCAGGGTTTTTGGGGGGGGATGCGTCCCCATGGAACACTGCTAAATACCAAGGATGATGTTCGTGTCACCTAAGTCCACCACATAGAAATCATTTGTGACTGTACAATTGCCCAATGTGATAGGCAACTACGAAACCCCTCCGTGTGCATGACATATTATATCCATCTGCCACCATCACATTAACCCCCTCAAAGTCCTGTGTTGGTAGCCCCTACTTTCCCACTAGGGCTGCATCAATGAAGTTGTAGGTGGCCCACTATCAATCAACACTGTGATGCATTGACCTGCAAAACTCCTCTGACCCTGGAGGAGTTGAATCTAGGTGTACCTAATAATGTAGCAATTGTGATACTCTTGCCTTCCTCACAAGGCTACTCCTCTAAACTGTTGTCATCATTGTCATGTGACTGCTCACCATCACTATCCTCACTCTCTGATATGACCTCAATGAAATGAACCTTGTCTTTACCTAGGCAACAATGTCCAGACTCCCAATGCTCCCTGCAGTGATAACAAATTTGCTTCCTCCTACAATCCTTACAATCTTCTTCTTCTCAATCATTCCTCTTGTTTCCCTTCTTCTGGATAGGTTTCTTGCCCTTGTTCTTTTGAGGAACGAAGGGTTTAGAAGGGGGATTACTACTAGGTGTGGAGTGCTCCATGTCTCTGGCCCGAGTGATCGCATCCTATAGTGTGTCAGATTTGAAAGCCTTAATCCAACCACAAAATGGCTCAAATAGACCCTCAATGAAGAGCATGACCAACCTATACTCTAAGATATTTGTCACCATTACTACCAACCGCTGGAACTCTGAAATATATGCATCCACTGATCCACTCTGCTTAAATTGTGCTAGTTCTCGGAAATGAAGCTCAAGATCCTTCTAATCAAATCTATCCATCAACTTCTGTGTGAACTCCAAATAGGAAGTGATGTTGGCATGTCCCAATGTGACAAGCCCATGATACCACCACTCTTGTGCTTCACCCTCCAAATGTAGTGTAGCATACTTGATGGTCTTTGTCTCCAACATGGGGTTAAGCTAGAAGTAAGTATCCAACTTTTGTACCCACGCTCTGGATGTGCATTTACTAGGCCCATCAAAGGAAGGGATGGAGTTTCCCAACCTTGCCTTGTAGATCCTGATTCTGTTGTCCTCTAGTGTTGTTCTTGGGTCTATTTATGTACTTAATAGTACAAAAGTCCTATAATGACATGGCAGCATGAAACTCGTCACCCAATGACTGATATTCTCTCAGATAGTCTGTGGAACCCTCTCCTTGTGCTTGCTGCTTCTAATTTCCAGCAACTTGTTCTCCCAAAAATTGAGGCATGAGAGGCCTTGGTCACCTTGCTAACTGTCCTAGCATTACTCTGAGTTGTATTACTTGCTTCTACATTGTTATCATGACCCCTGTTATGTCCATTATGTCCATTGGTCCCATTATTGCCATTATTGTTTCTATCACCCACAAGCTAATTCAAGAGTTGAGCTATTTGTTGTTGACCTCTAGCTAGGTCATTAAGAATCTGCTGAGTACTACCCTCTAGTATGTCATGTCTATCACCCATGATCTCCTCCTCGGATGAAGAATCTACATCAAATGGACCCAAACCTCTTCTTTCTCTTCTGTATATGTTATAATCTTGATCTTTTGGATTCATAACATCCCACTAACTTCACAGGCTGGCAGGAAGCTAGCTTTGATACCACTGTAATGTCCCTTGCCAAATCTAACCTAAATTTTCTGATTTCTGATGTTTGGAAATTTTGACAAACACTTGTCTTGCAAACTGTTTTTTTGCTGGTAGATATTTTTCTGTTTTGTTTTTCTGTTTTTTGAGTGATGATATGATGCATAAAAGACTTATCTAACTATGCCAGATGACTTCAAATGCAATTAGAATGCAATGCAAGTATTTTTATGATTTTCAAGATTTAGGGGTGACTAAAAATGAAATGCACATGTACAGTTACAGCAAGAGACATTATGACAAACAATTGTCATGCATTTCCCAAACTCCTATTGCAACTTTAAGACTGATTACAATATTTGTCAAGATCATTGCAACTGTTCTACAATGATAAAATGTAATTGGACAGCAAGCTAATGAACTCCCTTTAGCAAATTTCACTGTCAAAAATGCAATGCTACTATTGTTGGTTTGACAGCAATTCATTCAAGAGACCAATGACTTTACAATGACTGAAATTGCAGATACAACACTAATTAATCCAATGAAGATGGAACCTGATCTTGGACGCCAAGTTGTAGAAATGAATGTGATGAAATCTCAATCAATTCTCTTCAAAATTGACTCCATTTGATGCTATGAAGCTGCGCCACAAATATCTGATGTGTTGTGATTTGTTCCAGCCAAAAAATCGAAAATATTCAATCCTCAATCTCCAAAATCGAACTGTGTATATTGCTGGTTATTGCGCCTAGACTTGACAATAGGAAACTTCCAAAATCTCCTTCAAGGAGCTGCGCCAATGATGCAAGAGGACCCACGATTTTCCAATATGCAAATGATAAAAAAATTGATTTATCCTTGTGACTGAAAAATGACCTCAAGCTGCAAAAGTCGAATTCTCCAATGGCTGCAAACATTCTTAAAAATTTTGCAAATGATCTCTTCAAAATCAATTTTCTCCACTTCACCAAAATTTGGTCTTGGACCATTAAATTTTGCCCTAAATTGGAAGACTCAAACATCCCACTCAATTCCAGATAGGGTTGATGTTGCACAACCGAACCTAGTATCTTAGAGTCTTCAAACCCTCGAATAACTCAAGACATGATGAAATGACTTGCATTCAGCTCCTTATAAAGAATTCTCGATCACCTTCAAGAAGCTTCTAGAAAATAATATTATTTTATTCCTCAAGTGACTTTATAATATAATATTTTATTTAGTCACTTTATTAAATTAATTAAATATAAAGCTATCTTATGATATTAATTTATTGAGATAACTTTACAAATAATTAATTTAATAATTATTCCCCTATTTCTCGTGTTTAGCCTTTGGGAATAAATAAAGGCTAAACGATCTCTGGGGTGGCTACTGAGAAGGGGACACCACATAAAAAATCTTGAAAATGATGTACGCCATGAAGTTTTGTATGGTTTAGGTCTTAAATTAGGCTTGGTGGTAGGGGCTCCGCCCCTCGACCCTACTTGGCGCGCTACCCACAAACCCCTGCAAATGGCATTGCCACTAAACCCCATTGGTGGCATTGCCCCCAAACCCCCATTGCACTCTTTTGAATTGCCAAGTATACTCCAAGTCCGAGTTGCAAAGTACACATCCAAATTTGTCTACAAGTCCTTGTCCACAATATCATCATCAGTTTGGCAAGTTTTCCCTACTGTTACTTGATGTTTACTTCCTGTCTCAAACACAATTTTTTCTTTTTTCTTTTTTTTGGTGGGGAAGGGGGGCAAGGGTGATGTAGTTGATGTACAATGTCTATTATTATGTTTCAATAATATTGGTTATTTGAATATGTATTAATTTTTGTATTGGTTGTTGTTGGCTTCGAGTAGTTATAGTTGTTGGTTGGTTGACGATTGTATTCTTCTTAGCAACCGTTGAGTCCTTTAAATACATTATGTATTGTCAAGGAGAGTATGATATAGTCGGATCAACTTTGATCCTTGGCTGACTATTTCTTCTGTAATAATTTCATGTGTGAATAAAGATATATTTTAGTCATGTATCTAGTATGCATTGTCACTTCTATTATTAATTCATGTATTTAATTTTTCAAATAGAGCAATAAATAGGGCGCAGTTTTTTATGAGGCCGTACAATGTACAGCAAAGGCCATACCACTTCTTGTGTTGAATCATTGTTTCCTTTGAGGTTAGCTAGTCATGTTAATACCTACAACATCCTATATCAAGTACACCACACTATCAGAGTTGGAATCGTGACATTTTAGGAATGTTACATCGCTTTCCAGGTTGTTTAAAGTTTCAACAATTGTATAGCTGCATTATGGGCAACTATAGTATTCCACCCCTCTTGACGGAATGCTTACACCCAATTTTCAAGTCTGATTTTTTTGTTTTGTGTTTCTTTTTTTTTTGTTTTGAGTTTGTTTGCCAATAATGCCAAAGTAGTACTAAAAAGCATATACATATAGTTGAAACTTCAAATAAGCTAAACAACTGAAATTAACCTTGAGTAATTGCATTATCTAGATGTCAAATATGGCTCTTTCAGTTCATGACAAGTTACATAAATCAGATTTATTTCAGGTGGAAAGCTTTATACATTACATACCAGATATATATTTGTTATCATACAGCTAGCTGAATAGTGCACTGCTATAGTGAAAAACCCCAATGATGTGTTCACCCCTCCTGCAAGATGATTTTCTCCAACCCAAATCTGATTTGGGAAGACTCCTTTGATCAGGCCACTCCTTTTAGATGAATTTACAGACCACTATGGGAGGCGTTTTCAATAATATTGCTCAAACCCTCTTGAAAGAAGGACAGTTGGGCTGTAGGTGAAGAAATTTGACCCAAAAAGTCACCAATCTATATACAGCCTTTGTGCAAGTGATATGGAGTCTAAGGTAGCTCACAAAACTTAAAAATTTGCTCAAATTAACCTGCAATCAGCTCCTTGTGTCACCAAAATGTATTCAAATCTGAACAACAACCTTAAAGTGGTGTTTCACACCCTCAAGCAGCTCAACCATGAAGAACCACGTCCCTCAAGGTTCATAAAAGTGCAGAAATCAGGAAACCCTTGCCTCCTTCTTCCTCCACGCCAAGCTCAAACATGCCAAGTGAAAAATGCTATTCTCCAAAGTGGGTCAAACTTTTCCAAAAGAGCATATATAAATTTCATTTGAACACTATTAATTCTTAAAAAGCACTATTCAATATAACTTTTCACTTTATAAAGTGAATAGTGCATAATAAAATAAAATGACCCCCGTGATGGAAAACACATGGTCCTCTGTAGGCATAAGGTGAATAGTAACTTAATAACATAATTTAGTCATATTAATTGTTATTAAAGTCACCCCTAATAATAATTAAGTCATATGCATCATGCTCAAACTCCTTATTTCATCCTGCCACTGAACTCGATGGATCAACATTGAACCGAAAGACCAAATGACCATCTCAAAGGACCCTCTATCCAGAACCATTAGCCTACGAGGGTCAACATGATAGGCTAATCCACTAATTACTGATGTCTAGCTAGAATGGGACATTACAGCAACATTCAAATTTATTTTGTAAGTTATTGTCATTGTCGCATGGCTGATTATTGGAGGATTTCTAGGTAAATTTCCAACTGCAATCATTTTAATATTTGGTATTGTGACTTTGAAGTTCTGAACAATTCAAGGCTAGAATAAATTTGATTTGTAGTAAGAATTCACTTTATATATTGTTCTCGAAGGTTGCCACCATATCCAGCTTATTCATAGTATCATATATGTAATTGCATGCACTGTAAGTTGTGTGGCTTGCCACCAATGTGCATAATAGTTAAAAATTATTCATATTTTTTTAACATATGCTCTCACCCAACCCATTATGAGGTCTCAATGATCAAAAGGTGTTAAGATATTTGAAATATGCTAACCAATTTTTTCGATGAATTAACACACATAACCAGCACTTATTCAACTCGGTTAGCGTTAGCTCCAAATAGAAAACTGAACTTGAAATGAACTCACACCAAGAATGCACACTCAATCCCAATGAGGGATAGGTGTTGTCATATGGCGGAGGAGCTAAATGAAAATACTTGAAAGAAAACTACTCAACGTCAAGAATGTGCACTCAAGATCCCACTGAGGGCGAGGTGCTAACATATGACGGAGTGTTAAATTGAAAACTAGAGACTGATAGGCGGATAACTAGCCATGAGCTATTACAAAACTAATTCATCCGCTGCGGCGGGCATCCACAGTGCTGTGGGGATTCACCACTATGAAAGTGGGTACAAGAGTGTTACAAATCAGATTATCCACACTGGCGGTAAACCATCCAGGGGTAGTTTAATGAAAAAACAATAAGTAATTGCAGAACTGGAAATGGTTGGATTAGTAATGCTTAATCTCAACCTTTACAAATTTAAACTCTGCAGATTACAAATTACAATGATAGAAAGTGAACCTTAGAAAAAGAAGTATGAACTCTTACAATCATATAACACTCCAAAACTGAAGTATAAGACCAGAAACTGAGAACTATAACAGTCTGATATAAAAATCTGAATTCTGGAAATTCAAACCAGCAAACTATGAATTCATTAAATGCTCATAACTTGGTCAAATTACCTCCGAATGACGAGATATCATTTGCAAATGCTTCCTAGAGGTTTGGCGCCCAAAGATGCAATCCAAAAACAATCACCAGAAACTCCAGATTATTTGGCACGAATTCCAATGCTCTTTCCAAATGGTACGGCCTCCTTGGAAAATCGATTTTGCAAGATAAAATCAGAAACTTGGAAATAAATTCCAATTTTTTGAGGAAGGGGACACCTTGAACCAAGAATTAATTTGCCAAAATACCCATAACCGAATAAAAATCACTCCAAGAGATATAATCAAAAACCAGCTTCAGTTGTAGATAAAACAGTAAACCAAAATTGTAAAAATACTTCAGAAATTCTTCATTCTTGATGCTCAATCTGCTAGTCTGATTTGAGAAGCAGAAATAATCCAACTAGGTGTTGTATTTCAAACACGAAATTGGTAAGAGGCTAGGAGGCAGCATCCTCGAAGCAAAATGTCCATTGTCATTTTGACAGCATAACAGTATGATAATTTCATGGATGCCAAATGCTGGAGAAAAGACTTCATTTTATAGAAAGCTGAGAAACTCTTCACAATCCCAGAAGGTACGCCAAAGGACACCTCTTGGGATTCTTTTCATTTATTCAAAATATAAATTCCACAAAAGGTGGCGTCCATTTTCAAGGTGATGAAATATTTTACCAAATGAAAATTAAACTCTTAATGAGGGCGTACCCTTCATGGCCCACTTTTTTAAAACAACTTTTAAGTTATCTCCTTAGGCCAAGGGGGTCAACAGAGAATTAAAACATAATGCCTTTATTCAAATATTTTTCACCAAATAAAGCTTTCTGAAGACCAAGCCTGAACATAAACAACTGCTTCAGCTGAGAGGGACTGAGGATAGTCAACTGCAACTGCCAAAAACTAGTATTTACTATAAATAGTAAATAACATGAAATGCCACAAACTCCAAGCCAAGAAACCCTAATATCTCCTCAATCCAGTCTACGGGTTCCGGAATAGACAGATGAACTGCAAGGCTAATCACTGATGAGAAGGGGACATTACAATATTATCATTGTGTAATTGTCAAAAATCAAAAAAAATGCAATCACAGGTAAGACATTACAGCTTATCTCCTCCCTGTGGATGAGATTGTAAATACCATTAGAGGACTTAGGGAAAAGATGGATGTAATGTCCCCTTTTGGCACTTAGCCAATTCATGAACATTTAGCCAGTTTCCAATTCTTCTAAAGGCTAACTAGTTGGTTATGGAGAACTCCAACATTCTTGGAGAAGTATTTGTCAATCTTGCAAAGCAATTATTCTTGGGTTTCAGTTCAGTTGGATATTTGGAGCCCTGTGATGCTTTCACTGTCGGTTACTGACCTTTTGGGTGCTCTCCAAACTTCTTGGAGGAGCAAACTATTTTTAGAAAGTTACCAAGTTGATTTGAATGATCTTCCAACTACTTTTGTATCATCATGGTGTGGTCAGAATTGGATTTCGATGACGTTGCAGTACTTTTTGCAACTCGAGTGAGTTATTAAGTTATTTAATTAATATTTCACTAATGTTGTCTAATGTTGAGAAATGATTAAATGACAACTTAATGTAATAACTCATTGGAAACATGATTAAATGTTTGCACAATGAATTATTTAATTTAAAGAAAAAAGTGTTTTTCCGGAAAAAACTGTGAAAAAGCAATGAAAAAGAAAATACATTTCTTTGAAAAAGTAGCAAAAAAGCAAAAAAACGTTTTCCAAAAAAGCAACAAAAAAACTATAAGAGGTGTTGGGAGTTCATTTGGGAATGCTAAAGATTACACATATTGTTATGCTATCAAATTGAACCTTGAGTTCGTCCGAAAATCATTTGAGGATGAAAACCTTCATTTGATTCCTAGTTTCGGATTTGAAAGATAATCCCTAGCTAGTGGAGTGGTTCTATTCAAGAATCACATTGTACTTCAACGGAGTTCCAATTCCAAGGTTTCAAAAAAATAATAATTCAAACTTCAAAGTATTTTGATTGTACATTTTGGGATTTATGTTTTGGAGAAGTTTTCTAAGTTTATATCTTGCTGTCTAGACTGTAACAGCAAGGTTTTAGACCTGCACTAGCCATCTATTTTCCAATCTTTGAGCTTGAATTCATTGGCGATGCATATAGGAGTGATTTGGTGAAGTTTTCAAACTTATTGACTCGTTGTTCCAACTGGAACATGCATGCATGCATTTAAATGCCCTGGTAGAAAAAGAGGACTTCAAAATCATTCATAAATGCTAGGCAGTAGGGTTTCAAACCTCCTTCAGGCCTGGACCAGCCATCTAAATGCTAGTCTTTGAGGTATATTTGACATATCCATGATGGGTGGTTAGTTCTTTCATGTTGTGGTACATGTGGGGGTGTTCTATCAATTTCTTTCATGATCATATTTATAACAGCAAATATGTATTTGGTTTGGAATGAATCATAAGAGATAACATTGTAACACTAGGTGGTAGTACCACTAGTGATCTGGCTCTTGTTACTTGTCACTTACCCCATTGCATAAGTGGCTCTTGTTTCTCACCCCATTGCATAAGTGGCTTTGTTACTCTCGCATTCTCTGGCGAAATGACCCCATTCGTTACATTATTTGAACTGAATCATCAATCACCCCTTTGCATCATACTGGATTCTACTTCTTGGTCCACTGTAATTGAATCGATTGTTATTCACTCGTCTATTAGTGAAATGTACTTGTGTGCTCCTTGTTTTCAAATTGTATGGGGATTCCTTGATGGAATGTCCCATTACTTGGCAGATGTCACAGAGTAGTTCCTTCACACAATTTCTTTTTTATACGAACTCCTTTGCAATTCATGCACCACAATTCCATGCTTTCCCTTGTACTCTCCTCGGCTTTCAACTACATCATTTTCATCATATTCTTTCTCAAGGCTTGAACAGTCTTTGATTCACTGTCGTTTTGGCAGAGCAAAAACTGGACAACCTATACGAATTTTTCTTTGAAGATTCCAATTCTTGGTTACTTTAATGCATGTTTCTCAAGGGAAAATCGTGCCTTGTATATTCTATAAGGTCTTTTGTCGTCTTGGTTATTTTCATTTTGGTTTTGTGTCTGTTTTGGTCTTGTTTTTGTGTCTTTAATTCCTCTGGTCGGGTTTTGGACGTCTTACTGCAAGTATGGAACTTTCAAGCTCTAAAATGCAAGTGATACTTGAACTTGCAATCAAGTCCTTAAGACCCGATTTCCTTTTTGGTCTTTTAAGTCACTTTTTGTGTTTTGTTGTTTACTTGCAATGGGGGTCTTGAGACCCGATTTGCAAGTGAAAGCACTTTTAGTCACTTTATAAATTTCTTGTCACTTGTAATGGGGGTCTTAAGACCCGACTTACAAATTGAAAGGTAAAGTCAAGTTTATTACTTGCAGTCGGGCCTTGAAGACCCGATTACAAGTTCGTGTGTGAAGTGCTCTTTCAAAAACGACTTGTATTTTCTCTTGAAAGATCCGACCCACTTAAGCTAGTGACTCAAGTCACTTGTAAAGGCATTCAAAAACCCTGATTTCAAACTTATAGTTCGAGTTTTTGCTGAAGCATGTACTCGTCTTCAAAACCCGATTTTTGACTTGGTGTTGGTCATTCTTCTCCTCTTGGTGTGTTTTCTCTCTTCTTCTTCCCTTTGTTTCTACGTTTCTTGAGGAGAGGATTAAATACTCAGCTGATTGTGTTTGGAAAGGAGTCTTTGTCCCACTTTGTCTGTAAGTGTTGGTTACAAATCAAGGGTTCTTATTTTATTTCTTCAGCTATGCGTTTTTGCTCTTCAAAAGTACGTTTTTGTCTTTGTCTTTGTTTTATTTTCTGTTTTCTCTTTCTTGGTTTCTTCTTGGTCACAAGTTCATGGTGCATTTTTTAAATGCATTGAGGGATAAAAGTTTTCATCATTTGCATGCTTGCAATCGGGTCTCCAAGACCCGGACTGCAAGTAAGGATACATTTTAAAAGCCTTCAAAATGCTTGCATTTGCTTCCATATGCTTCACACTTTCCTTGCAAATCCATTCAAAGGCATCCCATTCATCATATCATGTTCTCGTAACTTGCAATCGGGTCTCCAAGACCCGACTGCAAGTACACATTGTCAAAAATACATTTCACTTGCAATCGGGTTCTCAAGACCCAATTACAAGTTGAACTTGCAAATAACCTCTCCAGATCCGATTTTCCTCCCATCGTTGTCTAAAGCATATTCGCCAAGCATCTCTGTGTCATGACAAATGTTATAAGTTCAAAACCCAAGCAAGTCTTGGTGGGATTGTTAGTTTCTAAGATTTTGGTACCATGGAATCACCCTTAGCTACTAAAGATGTTCTTACTCTTCTGAATTTTCATCATAATGTTTCAGATTCTTGTTCAATGATAGAAGAGCCAGTATCGCCTTCAAACAAGAAGACGAAGGCTAAATATGATAAATATTTGAATGAGATTGCCCCCTCCCAAGTGGTTTCTCTCATTGATGAGATTAGAGACACGGAGATCGAGCATGTTGATATGCCTGAGTTCCTAAAAAGAATGAAGGACTCACCGACTCATGGGATGTAGTTGTCTCAGAAGTCATTCATTTAGTCTCTTCATTCCCAGTGGCTGCCTTAGAACCAGAATTTGTGCTTGCATGTGCTTCTCATTATGATGAAGAAACAAAGACAAGCTAGGAATGAAATGGAATAAAAAGTGTCTCGTGATACTTTATCTTTATTTTATGTATTTTGTTTTTGACAAGTTACATGTAAAAGAAAATTTTGTAATTGCAAGTGTTTCTTTCACTTGTATTTTTGTAAAATGTAATTATGTGTAATTACATTACAAGTCAAATTACAATAGGACTTGTAATGTTGAATAAGTAAACTACAGTTAGTTAGTGGTTGAGAGAATTTCTCAAGTTAGGTGGGATCCTCCCACCTTTTTCTCAAGGCTTATCTCCTATAAATACTTGAGGGGGTCTATTGTAATATTTATCTTTTTGGCAAGCAAGAAAATTCTGCAAAATTTTGTGCTCATAAAGACTTTGACCTTTATAGTTATAAGTTGTTATTTTTCACGTAATATCAAAGAGTTGGAAATTTCAGACTTTGTGTTGAAGTCCTACTTTGCATCCATTGTGTTTTTATATCATTTTGGAGCATTACTTTGTGATTATTTGGAGATTGTGGAAAATTGCTAAAGAGAGTTTCACTTGAAATATCTGCAAACTTTGTTTTGTGAATGTTGAAGGTTGAATTCATAGTTTAATTTAGAAATTGAGAAGAATTGCAAGTCTCTGTGCTCATAGTAATTCCCATTTGTAGTAATTAATAGGTGCATCATACTTGCAGACTTTGTGTTGTCTTATGATGTATATTGTCATTAGGTAATCATTCTAAAAGGGTAGATAGGATTTCAGATCTTCAAGACTTTGCGCTTGGTGATTGTTTTCCCGTCCCGGAGGAGGTGACGGAAGTCTTTGTGCTTTCAAGAAACTTCATTTCCTCTCTCTCAATTTCATTTCAAGGCTGCTGTGATAAGTTTTCTTAAAGTTTGTTGTTACTTTTCTATGAAGAGAAAAGAATAAAATCCTTGCTGAAAGAAGAGGAAAGATTGTTGTCTTACTCATATTAGTTAAAATTAGTTAAAGGGGGAGCCTTCCCTTAATTAGGAGAGTTTTATCTCACGTACTGTGGCTGAAATCACAATTTTGAACGCTTTCCCAAGTATTCAAAATTTTCAACCAACATCGTCATCATTTGTCCTCTTTCCTCAAGAAGATGTTTTATCTTCACTTTCTATGTCCATTATTTAATTGTAGGCATCAACATATGATGACAACAGTACAACCTTCATCTTCTTCCTCAACGAAGGAATCAATCCTTCAAAGAACCATCTCTTTTTCAATCCATCGACAATTTCTAGTTTGACCAATAATTCTTTGAATCTACGATTGTAGGCTTGTACGTTTTCGTGCTTTCCTCGTTTTGTGTTGTACATCTCTACTACAATTTCATTGTCATCTCTCAGAAGTTTGAATTCTTCATGGAACACTCTTCTAAATGCATCCCATGTATTCGTATGAGCCACTTCCAAATTGGTATACCAGTCAATGGCTATTCCAATGAGGATTGTCGGAAATGCCCTCAACCAATATGTCTTGTCATCCTAACCATTCGCTACCCAGATTGTCTCACAAGTTTTACAATGTCTTACAGTGTCCCTCCGACATGTTTCTGATGAAATTTCGGAGCTTGTGTTGCTCCACATTTGGACTTACTGGGGGAGTCACCATCTTATGACGCAAGTGAGACTCCCAAATGCATGACATAACCCACAACTCACAAACAATTTCTTAAAACACCATATGCAGACACTCTCTGCTCACAAACCCACAATCCACCACATAAACAGCAAAACAAACTCTGCTCTTTTATTGAATTTTAAAGCTAACAAACAACATCAAATTTAATTCATATTGCAACAAAAAAGACAAACCCATCACATTCTTCATACCACTGCTATTTCATTAGAACAAATTTTCTCAAATGGTTTATAAGTCTTATGCCCCTCCTTCCCAACTTTCCAAAACATTTTGAATTTTTTATTTCATTCAGAAATGAGAAAGTTATGCATATTTTACTGAGACTTGTTCTCACAGTTACGACTTCAGACAATCTCCTCTCCCAGTCAAACCTTCTGAATGCCCATGACTCCTTCTTTGGCATGGGTTTTTCCCTTCTTGGCATATGCATTCAATGACAATTTAAAAGTTGCCTTCCCACCTCACATTCTTCATACCACTGCTATTTCATTAGAACAAATTTTCTCAAATGGTTTCTGAGTCTTATGCTCCTCCTTCCCAGCTTTCCAAAACATTTTGAATTTTTTATTTTGTTCAGAAATCAGAAAGTTATGCATATTTTACTGAGACTAGTTCTCACAATTACGACTTCAGACAATCTCCTCTCCCAATCAAACCTTTTGAATGCCCATGACTCCTTCTTTGGCGTAGGCTTTTCCCTTCTTGGCATATGCATTCAATGACAATTTAAAAGTTGCCTTCCCACCTTACTATCCACTCACACCACTTCCCCAACACCCTGGATTCCCCTTTTTTTTACAAAAATGCAAATTCAAATTTTTAAATGGAGTTACAATTCCCATTAAATGCCTACTCACAAGCTTGGGCATGGGTTTTTCCTTTTTGGAAAATTAACACTTTGTAACAATTTTAAAAACAATAAAACAATGTGTTGGCGTTTCAATTCGCACCTCTAGAATGCGGATTAGACCACGAACTGCTATGCACTATTAGACTACTATTAGGAGGGAAAGCTCCCTCTTCGCTGATTATGCTTAAAAAGAAATACTAAACTACTACCAATCTTTTTATTCTCAGCTAAGAGCACAAGGTTATAAAACTCTTTGAGTCATAGTCGAGGTTTCCTCTTTTCTAGAATTTCAACTACAACTAGGCCTAAACTATAGACGCTTCTGACAACTCAAGTAAACTCAGAGCTTGAGAATTGGAAGTAAACAAGAATGATTTGATTTAACATAGATACTTAAATAAAGTCGCTTCCAGAACACACAGGAAGACTCATTATACTTATTACATGTAAGCTGAAATAAAGATTATGAAAGCAAAACACATAAGATAATGTAAAGAAGTTAAGGTAGCAGAACAACTTCCTACACTAATCTTGAGAGGAGAATAATGCAAAACTTTTACAAATCTTTAACAGTTACAGAAAAACTTAAACAGAAATAAACACAATATCATACATACCACAACACAATGATTTACGTGGGGAAAACCCTTACGGGAGAAAAACCCCACACTCCAAAAGCCGCCCAATATATTATTCAGCAATCACAAAGATTACAATATACTTGCAGAGCAACCTTCTCACAGGAGTATCACCACTCAGAGATTTAGAGGCAACACAGCCGCTATCAGACTCTCAAAATACATTGCAATACACAGTCGTAATACAACGCCCTCATAAAATAGGGTTGCCTACTAGGGCAAGTCAAGCTAATAAAATATTGGCCATTGGATATGAGACATAATGATGAACAGTCCAAATTTACAATAATAAAATATAAATAAATTTTTCCTTTCGGGGGCGCTGCCCCTGAACCCTAGCCAAGGGGATGATTCCCCCGGACCCCTCGTGGGGGGGATCCCCCCCATTCCCCCCCTCCCCGTCGTCGTCGGCTAAACATTACCTTATGTAATTGCAAGGTTGAGACATATTTTCTCAACAGATAAATCACTGAAAGAGATTGAGACACTAGATCAGAGCAAAATAGGCACAAGATTTCCTTCCTCAAATTCTAACAGTAAATACACTTTTGGGATAGCAGATTGTAGCAAAGACAGGCTTACAATATGCGATCAAACCATATTACACTTGACAAAGATTGAACAGACATTAAATAACAAAGTTGCAGGAAAAGTAGGCTCAGCAATTTGTTATCACAACAACGGTTGAAAAGAAATGGGCAAGGCTACCCTTATTTATACACAAACAATGAGTAGGGAACCCTAAAATCTGCTTGTTTTCAACAACTGGACTTGCCAACATGCAAGCTTTATTTCTAAGACTAAACAAAAGATAACTAACAGTTAACTACCTACTAACATCAATTGACTGATAAAAAGCAAGAAAAGCTCCAACTATACATTTGATATTTCCAAAGAATAGATATGCATGAATGAGAACAAGTTTAACTTGGAAAAGGCATCAAGTTAACTGCTGCTCTTCTTGAGTTCTATTCTTCAAAATCTTTAATGCTCCTGGTGACTCACTCAGTGATAACTTGAGAAACTATATTCGCCAACAAGTTGGTAACTGCCTCTTTGTCAGGAGCATTCATACTATCCAAAACAATATTCTGTTTTTCCAACATCTCCTCACCATCTACAATCAAACTCAAACATTCTTTCATCTCTTCCACAGCTTTATCAAATCTTGTTGACATCGTGACAACATGATTCATCTTGCCAGCAATACGATCACTACCAAAACTGCCATGGACGAGATTCTGAAACTTTGTTTGCACTTCACCAAGCTCAATGTAAGTGTCATCATCATGAAGATATTGACAAGGGATCTATGAAACAAATGTGCTTGTGAACTTGAGAGTATTAACAACCTTCTGTCTATATTCAGCCAAGTCTACAAATATTCTCTCATAGGATTTTACATTGAAGAGGTGTTGTTCTCTCCAAGCAAAAATCCTCTTCTTATGTTCTATAACAACTGAATCAAAAGTCGTCCTCAAGTCAAAAATGATGATTTAATGCATCGGTTTCACCTTTGCCATATGCTGCCCAAACTCCTGGATCCCTGAGCGAAGATCATGGGTCTTATACCTTAACTGGTATATCTCTATAAGTACAAATCTTCCCCTGATGATGAATTCCTCTATCTAATCTCACATATGCTTCCCGTATATGACCAACTGACTTAAATAATGTTGATCTGCTGTTGACTCCAAAATCTGTGGAAGCAACAAAGAAGCCTGTGAAGAGCCATGAAGGAGATTGGAAATATATTGCCACAATTGCCGAATCTCAACCTTGAGGGTTGCCTTATCTTCTCCATCCTTGAGCACTCGTTCCTTTAGATTTATCTGCCACAACCTCAAAGAAATTCACATCAGTATGTCGAGTTCTTCTACCGAGATTAGCCTTGACAACTTTCAAATTATCAACCTCAACCTCATCAACATTCTTGTCCTCTAGAGGTGCAGCAATCTGAATCATAATCTCATCATCAAAATTCTTCTTCATGTGAACTTGCTCATTAAATTTCTTTACCGGTGTGTCCTGGTAGACGCTATCAAGTTCTACAAAGTTCAACTAATAAGAGGGCTTCCTCCTCTTCCTGACCAAGATGTTTTCACGCCAAGACGAGGAGTCTTTACTAACTTCTCTGGGAGGATCGGTTCTAGTTTCATCAACTCCTGATGAATGAATCGGTGTTGAGATGTGGCGAACTAGTGAATCAGCTTTTGAATCTATATGAATAGGAGAAAGCCTCAAAGAAACAAGAGATGAAGGCACCACTTCAACTTGTGGTGCTGATTTAACGGGATCTTCGGGAGACTTTATCTTTTCCTTTAAACTCGTTGGCATTCTATAGATATTTGTACCTTTCAGAGGAATGTTCATGGCTGTCACTCTGGTTTTTGGTCTAGCAGAAGAAGGTAAGGATGACTGAACTATTGGCGGCTTCACAACTGGAATAGCTACATTCCTCATCCTTTTATTATTGAGGAATAACCTACTATTCTGGATAAGTCAGCTCATTCTTTCCTCAGTTGAAGTGTTCTCTCTGTTGGACCAATTAATTTGTGGAAGTGGTCATTGATTGATCTGATCTCGGACATACATGGGAAGTAGGACTTCCCCATCACCATCTGAAAGACCTTCCACATCTAATAAGAAATCAGCCATCCGTTGTAGAGTAAATCTGTTGTAACTACGCTTGCGCACTTCGAATTCATCCACACAACTAGCCCAAAATTCTTCAACTGTAGGCACATGTACATGATTTTGACCAACACACAATGCAAGTGTATGAGGATCATATGAACGTCTCTTGTTGAGAAACATGAGACCAAACTTTGACATTTCATCACTCATCAATTTCGCATCAGCTGATGATCTGCATTTGTAAATGCTCATTCCAACTGGAAAACTAAAAGCAATCTTGTGTTTGTTACACAAAAAGATGTGAATTTCATATATTTTCCTTAGAAATTCCATGAACAATATTTCATCAGTTGGATATCTCAGTAGCATGACTGGATCACCTAAGAAGCCATATACACTGATGTAGGAGAACGTGGGAAATTGGATAAACCAATCAGCCCACTCCGCCATTGCCAATTTGGCATCTGTTAAAATTCGTACATGCAACTCATTATCTAAATCTCGTACCGTATGCATCAGGAACACATCATTCACCTGTTTGTAATGCCGCTCGGATTTTGAAAACTTTAACTACGGGTAATGATCATACACATGTTGAACACCCAAAGTTCCAATGACATTCAAACCTTTGAACTTGCATTGAAAAGCCATTAGATATACGAGGTAAGATATCATATGGAACTCATGGGCCTTGAAGAACTCTATCATTTGATGGTGGAGACCGTCACTGATCAAAGCTAGCCAGTCATAGTGTTTTGTTTTGTCAATAATCTGGTAAATGATGTAAACCATCCATGGTTGAATCTTATTTACCTCAGCTTGACCTGTCACTCGATTGAGCAAAGTGATCATAACTGCAATTTCTTCCTTGAACTCTCCACGCCCAACATTCTTTGGCAAAATATTTTGCTTCTCTTCCAACCACTTTTGTGCAACTCTTTTCCGGTATTTGTCTTTTTGCTCGTACAATACCTTTTCACATTCTTCAATTGAAATGATGAAGTTTTTTGTCCATGGTGGTATTGAGAAACATCTCTCAACATTGTTCAGCCTCAAGCTGCAAATAGTACGCCCATCTGCTGATTGGATTTCTTGTGTTGTTGGATTGTAATGCTTAACACAAGCAATTACAAAGCTCTGCACTGAGATGGGTATTGAAGTTGCTGCAAGCAACCCAGATTGACCAAGATTCTTGATTGCAATGTTTCCTGCGTCTTCCAAAGTACACAAATCAAGCACTAGAAACACATGATGCAAGTTGGTTTTGAATGTTCTTCAGAAATCGTGGAGCAACACTAATTTGGTTCTAATGACATATGATTGCGTTTGCATATCCCGAAAACTACTGACAAAGGCTGAATTATAGAAAACACGGACAAGGAAAAAAAATTCTAAGTGTTGGGATGCTAGGCGCCCTCCTTGGAAAAAGGCGCCCAGGTCTTCCAGACTTAGAATATTTTTTTGAGTTTTTTAGTTATTTTCACATTTGCTTCCGACGAAGCTAGTACCCCCTGTGTGGGCATCATTTTTCGCCAATTGATGAATAACTGAGACTGAAAGGCAGTCAATTTGGCAAGCCTGATTGAATCTGAAATGAATGATACCTTCCGCTAGCCTTGAACACTGCATTTGTTTGATTTTCTAACATATGGAACAGAGCTGACGGAGGCATTTTGACAAATTTTTGAACAGACGAAAAATATTCAAAGGCACAAGAAGCTAGGCGCCCTCCTTGAAAAAAGGTGCCTGGCTTTGCCAAAGTTAGAATTTTTTTGTGTTTTTCAACTTTTCTTTGATTTTCCTCGTTTTGCATGAAATGCCTCTGTTTGATCTGCAATTCCCGTTGTCTAACGAATCCTATGAATTGGATGATGGATTCATTGAAGAGATTGAACATATCTGATGATCTCCTGCTTTTCCCCAACCCTAAAATCTAATTTTGACTGCTTTCTGCGCAACTGGAACCAGGTCGTTGAACGAGATTTCACGTTTTTCGAAAAACGGCGAAAAATTTTGAAGGCATGAGACCCCAAGCGCCCTCCTTGAAAAAAGGTGCTTGGGTTTACCAAACTTAGTTTATTTTTCATGATTTTCAATTCCTCATTTTTTGTTCACCACCTTTGCTGATGTCAATTGCTTTCATCATTTCGCATGCATAATAAATGGAAGCTGAAAAATGGCTAAGGCATGGAAAGCCAAGCACCCTCCTTGAAAAGAGGCCCCTGGTTCCCCAGTGTTGGAAATTTTTTCTCAATTTTCAACTTTTCACTTAGCCTTCTCCATTCTTCATTCTACATGCATGTCCGTCATTCATCGTATCTATGCAGCACTTGAGACTTTGAATCTGACACCTGGCAGCTAACCTTTCTCCATTGATGACCTTAGAGCTCATGCTTTTCCTTCTGAAAAAGCAGAATAGACCCACCAGAGAAATCCTAATGTTATGATGATTCTGAATGGACCAGCCTAATCGGGAAGTATTTTCAACCAATCAGAATCAGTTAGAGCCTTGGAAACAAAGATTCCAGTTTTAGACATCTTCTAAAAATAGAATTTTGCCAACATCCATTTGACAACAAACCCAGAAAACCCTAAATCAAGTCTATTTTTAGAAATTTCTAAAAATAGAAAATTTCTATTTTTAGAAATTGACTTTTGACGACAATTTTTACAAGACTTTGACCATTCTTTACGAAATGCCTTAATGAAGCAAAAAATTTAATTTTGGGCATTACACAGTGTATCAAATTAACAATTGATTTTTCCCACAACCGTCGACTGAAATATACCGAGCCAATTTTTTTTCAATTTTTTGCAATGCGATTACAAACAACATGCACCCGTTAGGGTTAGCAAATAACCAAACAATGCAGAATTCAACTCTAACCAAGAATGTACACCAGGATCCCGAGATGGGCAAGGTGTTAGCATGTGGTCAGAGGATCTCAATGCAATGCACAAACTGAGATAACCCTAACCAAGAATGCGCCGGATGACGGCGTGCATATGGTCAAAGGATCTTATGCATTTCAGAATAAGTAACTCTAACCAAGAATGTGTCCAAAGTGGACGATCATATGGTCAGAGGATCCCTATCTATTATAATACTGAAAGTAACTCAACACCAAGTATGTGCTACTCAATCCAGGATGGAGATGAGGCGACCATATGGCGGAGACATATGATATTACAATGCAATTCAAGTAAACAGGCGGCAAGCCAGCCTCTTCCACTTATTCAGTGGGCAATTACAAGCATGAGATTAGCAAGAATAAGAAAGATGCTGACAGTACTACTGTCCAGCTTACAATATAAGAGTTTTATCTGTTAAGCACAAGATAAGAGTGTTCACAATGTTGCAACAATGTATAATGCTATCCTTAATGCTCTCAATGTCTCTTCTTTCAAAACCTAACTCAAATGATGGATTCTATGCAAGCTGTTATGACAGAACAATGACTAAAACTGATAACCAGCAGTACAGAAACTCAATGAAATGCTCACAACTCACTCACTACTCACCCGAATTGCACGAAATCTAATGCAAATTACTCCTATGATGCAGGCGCCCAAGATGATAACATAAAACAGAACCTAAATGCTGATATTTATTTTTTGCACGAATTCCAATGACTCCCAAAAAGGTACGGCTGCAAGGAGGGGCGACTTTGACTTATAAAATTGGAGACTCCATTAAAAAATCCCAAACTTCATAGAAAGGGGCGCCCTTGCCTAGCAAATGCATGGGTAAACTACCCAGAACCAGAATAAAATCACCCAAGGACTTATGAGACAAAACACCAATCTGCAACACAAAACCAGCAACTCCAGATTTTTGATTATTTTGCAAATATAAGGATTACAATGAAAAGATAACTACAATGCAAACTCACTACAAAATCACTCAAAAACAAGCAAACCTCTCCACTAGGTGCTATCTCTCAAGCACGAAGTTGAGCCAAGCTAGGAGGCATTCATTCCTCGAAGCAGTCCAACACCATTTCGACAGCATAACATTACTCAAGATATCAGATGATGCAAATGAAGACCAAGACCTCCTTTTATAACTTTGTGAAGACTCTCCAGAAGCTTCTAGAAACCCTGCTTTTCAAATTTGAAATAACTCCTTTTCCCTCCAAAGATGGCGTCCCCCTTTCCAAGGTCAATTTGACTTTTAATTTGAGAATAATCTCCTCAATAAGATAGGCGTCCCTTTTTCCAAGCATTGTTTTTGCCTTTTTAGAAAATATTGAATCATTTACAGGAGGCGCCACCCATAAAAACCACCTTTTAAAACAACTTAAGTTCAATCACTAGGCTAAGGGGGGGGGTCAACAGCAAAATATAACATTAGAATATGACTTTATTAAAATAATTCAAACTTATCTCTCCAATTGTGCCCCAAAGCCAAAGTTGAGCAATCCAACTGAACAGACTGAAGTAGAAGGCCAATCGTGCCGAAACCAACAGGACCACTGCCAGAAATAGAATTTACTAAAAATAGTAAATTCATGAAAGTGCTCAGAATGCCAAGAAAAACACATCACCGAGAAGCTCACGAAAAACCCAAAAGGAATCCGCAGTTCAATCACCAATCCGTGAGCAAAAGAAACCACCAACCATGAAACCCTAATTTCACCACCGAGAAGCCTACGGGTCTCCAAAATAGGCCAACGGTCAACAGAAAAGGTCATGCTCGAGAAGGGGACATTACATCGACAAATTCAATTATGCTGGAGGAGTTGAGAATTTCATTAATTTGTGCTTGCAACCAAAATACCAAAACAAAACTCAAGCAATAAAAGTTAAGATATTTTTGGTCATATAGGATTGTCCGTGCACCTGGATGCTCTTGCATCAAACACCCAAGGTAAGAAGAAATGTTTCATGAGTTGGAGTTCATGAACATTTAAAGAACTAGTGATTGTTCTTCAGCCATCTTTCCTCCTTATCTACCTGTTTCTTTTTCTTCACCATGCTCTGAAACTTCCTATCTCCTCCTTCCTTCATCCTTCATCTCTTTCTTCCCTTCATGAAATTCATTTGGTTGCACCATGTTTCATATTTCCATTCCACTTTATCATTCTCAAAACATGCATACAAACCCGCATTAACAAATTCATAGAAATCAATGAATTTTGTTTGCATTTCTTTCTTGCCTTCTCTTCCTTCATCCTCCTCTTCTTCTATGTCAATAAAATTCATCATACCTTGTTGTTTTTCAGCTTGAAACTTATTATTGCTGCCCCTAACCATCTCTCCCATTTCTCTTTCTTTCATCATTTCATCAAAATACAAATCAGCCTTAACTTCAACTTCAATGAATTTGGCAAAATCATTATCCTCTTATTTTCTTCTCTTATTCTACTAGTGTATCATTATCTTCCACATCCCCAAACTCACTGAATTCCTTTGCAAATAATGTAACATCAAACTCATATTCACAAATAACACAAAAGTGACCTTTTACCTATATAATCCCTTGCTTCTCTACCGCCACCCCAATTTTTTCTTCATTGTTTGCTGCATTCTTGTTCATTTCTTCTTCCATCTCCTCCCTTGCACTCAACAGCTTCATTTTTTTCCATATTTTTATGTTCTTCCAAGAACCAATTGCTGTCCCAACTTTGAAACCATCTTCTCGAACACTTTCCTTTACCTCTTCTGCATACAAATCAACATTAATAATTTCTTTGCAAAACTCAAAATAAGGAAATAATACCTATGTTTTTGCTGCTACAACTTCTTTTCCTATGTATGCAACTTTATTTTTCTTCTCTTTTATGCCTTCAACAAGATGCATATCAGTTGCTACCTCTTTCTTTCTCCATTCTTTATTTGTGCTTCTCTTATTTTCTTCCTTTCTTGCAACTACAAATGTGTGGGCTGCTCCCACATCTTTCTCTCCATGCTCTTTCCACCATAGGGCTGCAACACTACACTTCAACATTCTTCTTTTCACTGTCCTCTTTGTCAAAAAAAAAAAAATTCCTCTTTTTTCTCTCCGCTGTCCTCTATTACAGCTTCTTTTCCTTCTTCATTTCCTGCACACAAATCATTACTTGCAAACTCGTTATAAAACAAACAATGTAATTTCACTTCATCTATTTTTTGATCTTCCTCAACTGTAGCTTTCTTCTTCATTCCCAAGCTTTCCTCAAGGGCATCAAATCTTACTTCTATCTTCTTCAACTCTGCAATGAGCTTCTTTTCTCACTTTTTTCCCAATACACTTCCCAAAATAACATTCTCACAGATCTTCCAATGACCATCTTGTCTTCTTTTTCAAAGTCATTTTTAAAGATTCACAAGTCCTCTGCAGTTGCAAGTACCCCTTGCAACAATCTCTCACTCACACAACTATCCTCTAACCATCAAAGACTCTAGAAGATGCTTCCTCTACCCACCCTCTCTCAGTGGAGGAACTCTACACCTTCTACCCAGCTTTCTCTTTGCTGGAGGATAGAAGTCACAGGCCCTCTTTCATACCTGCAACAAACAAGTTTTCTCACAATTTCTTTCATGGCTTCACCGCTTCACTCTTTGCCACGCTTCACCTGTAGGTCCTGGTGCATACTCTGTACTCTCAAGATCTTCTAGCTCTAATACCATCTGATGCAAGTGGGACTCCCAAATGCATGACGTAACCCACAACTCACAAACAAAATTGCTCAAGACATCATATGCAAAGACTCTCTACTCACAAACAAACTCACAATCCACCACATAAACAACAAACAAATGCATGCTCTTTTATTGAATTTCGAAGCCCACAAACAACATCAATTTTAATTCATATTGCAACAAAAAAAAGATAAACCCGTCACATTCTTCATACCACTGCTATTTCATTAGAATGAATTTTCTCAAATGGTTTCTAGGTTTTATGCTCCTCCTTCCCATCTTTCCAAAACATTTTGAATTTTTTATTTCGTTCAAAAATGAGAAAGTTGTGCATATTTTACTAAGACTAGTTCTCAGAGTTACAACTTCAAACAATCTCCTCTCCCAGTCAAACCTTCTAAATGCCCATGACTCCTTCCTTGGCGTGCATTTTTCCCTTCTTGGCATATGCATTCAATGACAATTTAAAAATTGCCTTCCCACCTTACAATCCACTCACACCACTTCTCCGACACCCTGCATTCCCCCTATTTTTACAAAAATGCGAATTCAAATTTTTGAATGGAGTTACAATTCCCATTAAATGCCCACTCACAAGCTTGGGCATGGGTTTTGCCTTTTTGGAAAATTAACACTTTGTAACAGTTATAAAAACAATAAAACGATGTATCAAATTAAAAATTGATTTTCCCACAACCATCACCAAATTCAATTATGTAATGAGCCTAGCCTAAGCTGACTCAAAAATTCTTCTCTATTCTTTTGAAATTTTGTCAAACAATTCAAATGCAAACTTTGAGCTTGCTGGTCTGAGTTATCAGTTTGATCTAGTGCTTATAATCGATGATAGATGCACAAGTGATGTTTTAAGAATGAATTCCTTAATATCAAAATGAATTACTAGATGTAATGCAATCAAGTTGAGTGTTTTCAAATGCATATAAATGAGATACTACTTGTGATAAATGCATATACAGCCAATAAGCCTTATGTCAAACAGTTGACATACATCCTCATACACTGTTCAAATGATCTTTATAACTCCAACTGATGTTATCTTTTCCATGCATGTTTGAATAGAGATATGCTTCAAAACAGAGTTTCACTTCTGATTTGCCAGTGGACCTTAGTTCCTTGATAATGTTCAGATATCGCAGTAACAATAAAGACTAACATTAACTCTTAACATCAGTTACAAGTGCAGATCTATAAAGCAGCTTACAGAGGGTTATAACAATAATTTTTCTGAGCATAGAAATGACTGATTTTTAACAGCAGTTCGCACTGAAAGTACAACAGGACATCACCCAGAATTGGAGAATGTTGTTCATACTAAACATATCAAACATTTATCAAACAAATACATTCATTGTTCAGACATGGAAGTTGTAGAGAGACTGAACGTTTGCAGCAGTTGGTACTGTGTCTGAAATCCACCAGTAAGGGTCACGTCCAGCACTATGGATGTTGTACAGCTTTTAATGGCTTCACATGTGCTTGAGAATGAAGCTTGAAAGCTGGAAATGTAATCTCAAAAGCAACCACAAAGGAATACTACTGTTCTAATAATAATCTATCAAACCCTTGAAAATCCCTGTGATAAACTCCACTAAAATACCTTAGTACCGTAGCGTTTACTATTCACGCACACTGTAGCAACCACTGTAGCGTTTTACTGTAGCGCGGCACTATTCACGAGTACTGTTCACGTGGCACTATAGCGCGGTTACTGTAGCGCGGCACTGTTCACGCCACTGTAGCAGCTAACAAAAATTCCGATCTGCAAGTAATAAATGATATGGTACGGCTAGAGATACAATAGCCTGAGAAATAAGAATGAAGCTGGAAGTTGATCTCTTGTAGATTTAATATTTTCTTCTTCAAACCCTTACTTATTTTCCCCTGTAAGCACGAATGTAACTTCTAAATAAAGCTACCCTGTTAGCAAGCTTCAGCTGATCTTTCACAACCTCAGTATGCTTGATTCTGAAAAGTTGACGTTCTCCAAAACCTGATTGCAGAAACCCTTGTTTCTCCAACTCCAAATGTTCTCAAAGAGAAAAGACAAATTCAAATGATCATCAATAACCAGTTCGATTTGTCTTGAAGAGAAATATATATCTTTTTCCTCAAAAGTTCGACCCTTTTCAAAAAAATCAACTTAATTGCATTTAATAATATAATAATTCGCCCTTTTAGAGACTTAGGCAAATTATTAATAATTGGCGTCCATATTAAATGAGTAACAAATACTCATTTAATTATAATAATGCTCCTTTAATATAAAGTATTAAATACTTTATAATTTGCCATTAATAATTAATATTTTAATATTTCACTTAAAGTGACTTTATAATATAAAGTCATAATAATAATCATTTAATTATTATTAAATGCTCCGTAATTCTTCGTTTGCTCAACAAACTGTCAAACTGGGTCGAAATTGAGAAGACTAGCTGAGCCAGGTGCCCTACCAAAAATAGTAACCCCTGTCGGCCTGACTTACTATAAATAGTAAGTGTCTAAATATCACTCTGTGAGTCCCTGCAAAGGTCCAAACCTGAATCAATTGGAGGAGTAAGGTCCTGAAACTCTGGATAACTGCCAAGGAAGACCCTCTCATCACATTTGTTAGCCTACGAGGGTCAAATGATAGGCTAATCCTTACGAACTCTGATGCTCGCAAAATGGGGACATTACAATCCGCCCTCCTTGAAATTGCTTGTCCCCAAGCAATCTCCACTGCAAAGAAACTCCAATCCTCGGGAGGCCCAAAAGAAGAATTGTGAAATGTCCCACATATCCCTAACCAACTCTTGTAGCACCAGCATAAACATAGTTGCGCAAAATATCCCTGGATCCCAAACCCGAAATGGAAGTTTGCCATGCCTAATACCCTTTGACTTCCTCTGCGCTACTCTTATCTCAACTTCACCGTGCCAAAAGTGGTGAAGCAAACCAATGGGACCCATCCAATACACTGTGCCAAACTTGTCGCCACCAGGATCCCAAAACAACCGAATCCCACATCCATTCGCCATATAGAGATAAAAATATCTAGAAGCGTCTAGAACACAATATCTCTCTACAGCTCCCGCTAAACTCCAATGGAAGTGATAACTAACCAAATCATCATGCCAACTAACACCATAGTCATCCTGTAACCATGTACCCATAAGAAAATTTTGTGACCTAGAAGTAGCAAACCCTGTTGGATACATATCAGCATGATGTATAACTGACAGTTGTCCCTGCAAGTAATCCCCCACAAATAGCTGAGTCGGGCGCTTGCAGCCGTTAATCCCATCTTCTGAAGATGGTGAATACCCATCCCACAAAGGACCGTATAATCCCGGAGCCAATCCACACCGATGGATCATCAAGTCCTCTTTGTGTGGATCAAAAGAAAAGTGATGAGCACTCCTCACTGTGTAGTCACGGTAAAATGCTCCAACCTCTGTCAATGGCTCATCACTAACAACACTTGAATCAAGCAGTTGATCCCTCTGACTCTGAAAAACAAGCTGGCATCCAAAATCAGCTGCATGGGATGAAGTAACAGATTTGCTTCCAAGAGAGGGAAACAAATCTATATGAGAGCCATACTCCCAACCAGATGACACTCTGTGAGTCCCTTGTGAAGATGATGGAGCAACGTCGTGTACTAACACACAACTCTCAGGAGAATCCACCACAGCCACACAAGAGCTATCAACTATCGAACCTGCATCATTTGTCATCGTACTGGCCACAGGAGAACCTGATGTAACATGTGGTCCTCTGCTGCTCTCAATCCAAGTACTCATCCCAACTGAGTTAATTGCCCCTGTATCTGGCATGGATGTTACCACATCCTCTCTACAACCCGCGGATGTATGATCCTCACCGACTGCCACTATATGTAACTGTACTGTATTTGCAGCTAGTGGAGACTGTGTCAAACTCAACTCCACGATAAGCACGTCCAACCGTGACTGTGACTCTTGAAGGGCCAATTGGGCGCTCTGCAATGAGTCCATAGTCACCTCAAGCTCAACTGGCGAGGTAGAAGCTTCTTATGTGACAATATCTTCACCCACTTCCATATTTGTGGGCTGCAAACCACAAACAAGCACTTCTGCTTCTTTCTCGATCCCTTCATCAATAGGATGTTCCGTTTTTTCTTTCATTGTTCTTCTAATGTAATTGACCACACCCACTTTTCCAGGATACCAAATCAACACACAATTCAAGTAGCAGTCAAAAGAAACATCATTCTTGAACTCATCTGACATACTCTGATATTCTGCACGGAATATGGAAGCATCATTTTCACATTCCCTTATGAACTGTTCGGAAAATCCACTGAATTCCATTGTAGCAACTCAAATTTCTTTTTGTTCTCCCAACAGGATGGCAGGATCTTGGCTTTGATACCACTGTAATGAGCCTAGCCTAAGCTGACTCAAAAACTCTTCTCTGTTCTTTTGAAATTTTGTCAAACAATTCAAATGCAAACTTTGAGCTTGTTGGTCTGAGTTATCAGTTTGATCTAGTGCTTATAATCGATGATAGATGCACAAGTGATGTTTTAAGAATGAATTCCTTAATATCAAAATGAATTACTAGATGTAATGCAATCAAGTTGAGTGTTTTCAAATGCATATAAATGAGATACTACTTGTGATAAATGCATATACAGCCTATAAGCCTTATGTCAAACAGTTGACATACATCCTCATACACTGTTCAAATGATCTTTATAACTCCAACTGATGTTATCTTTTCCATGCATATTTGAATAGAGATATGCTTCAAAACAGAGTTTCACTTCTGATTTGCCAGTGGACCTTAATTCCTTGATAATGTTCAAATATCGCAGTAACAATAAAGACTAACATTAACTCTTAACATCAGTTACAAGTGCAGATCTATAAAGCAGCTTACAGAGGGTTATAACAATAATTTTTCTGAGCATAGAAATGACTGATTTTTAACAGCAGTTCGCACTGAAAGTACAACAGGACATCACCCAGAATTGGAGAATGTTGTTCATACTAAACATATCAAACATTTATCAAACAAATACATTCATTGTTTAGACCTGGAAGTTGTAGAGAGACTGAACGTTTGCAGCAGTTGGTACTGTGTCTGAAATCCACCAGTAAGGGTCACGTCCAGCACTATGGATGTTGTACAGCTTTTAATGGCTTCACATGTGCTTGAGAATGAAGCTTGAAAGCTGGAAATGTAATCTCAAAAGCAACCACAAAGGAATACTACTGTTCTAATAATAATCTATCAAACCCTTGAAAATCCCTGTGATAAACTCCACTAAAATACCTTAGTATAGCGTTTACTATTCACGCGCACTGTAGCAACCACTGTAGTTTTGTGTAGCGTGACACTATTCACGAGTGTTCACTGTATAGCGCGGTGGCACTGTAGCAGCTAACAAAAATTCCGATCTGCAAGTAATAAATGATATGGTACGGCTGGAGATACAATAGCCTGAGAAATAAGAATGAAGTTGGAAGTTGATCTCTTGTAGATTTAATATTTTCTTCTTCAAACCCTTACTTATTTTCCCCTGTAAGCACGAATGTAACTTCTGAACAAAGCTACCCTGTTAGCAAGCTTCAGCTGATCTTTCACAACCTCAGTATGCTTGATTCTGAAAAGTTGACGTTCTCCAAACCCTGATTGCAGAAACCCTTGTTTCTCCAACTCCAAATGTTCTCAGAGAGAAAAGACAAATTCAAATGATCATCAATAACCAGTTCGATTTGTCTTGAAGAGAAATATATATCTTTTTCCTCAAAAGTTCGACCCTTTTCAAAAAAATCAACTTAATTGCATTTAATAATATAATAATTTGCCCTTTTAGAGACTTAGGCAAATTATTAATAAATGGCGTCCATATTAAATGAGTAACAAAT
Source organism: Sequoia sempervirens (assembly GCA_007258455.2). Taxonomy (NCBI): domain Eukaryota; kingdom Viridiplantae; phylum Streptophyta; class Pinopsida; order Cupressales; family Cupressaceae; genus Sequoia; species Sequoia sempervirens. Next base: position 3,426 of record VDFB02256564.1, on the reverse strand, counting down.
ACTCATTTAATAATAATAATGCTCCTTTAATATAAAGTATTAAATACTTTATAATTTGCCATTAATAATTAATATTTTAATATTTCACTTGAAGTGACTTTATAATATAAAGTCATAATAATAATCATTTAATTATTATTAAATGCTCTGTAATTCTTCGTTTGCTCAACAAACTGTACGTCAAATTAAGAAGACTAGCTGAGCCAGGTGCCCTGCCAAAAATAGTAACCCCTGTCGGCCTGACTTACTATAAATAGTAAGTGTCTGAATATCACTCTGTGAGTCCCTGCAAAGGTCCAAACCTGAATCAATTGGAGGAGTAAGGTCCTAAAACTCTGGATAACTGCCAAGGAAGACCCTCTCATCACATTTGTTAGCCTACGAGGGTCAAATGATAGGCTAATCCTTACGAACTTTGATGCTCGCAAAATGGGGACATTACAAATTATGCTAGAGGAGTTGAAAATTTCATTAATTTGTGCTTGCAACCAAAATATCAAAACAAAACTCAAGCAATTAAAGTTAAAATATTATTGGTCATGTAGGATTGTCCATGCACTCGGATACTCTTGCATCAAACACCCGGGGTAAGAAGAAACGTTTCATGAGTTGGACCTCATGAACATTTAAAGATAAATACAGCTTCATACGATTCCTTCCAACCTATCAAATTAAATGATAGCTTCCAGCTATTTAATTTATATGTTGTTATGAGAAGATGCGCCTTACTTCATTTAATTGTTTATCATATCTTGGCCGACTTGATAAGTGAATTATTTAATTTGTAATTATTCTCCTTGTGGCCGACCTTGTTCTTGAAGAGGTGCGACCTCTCCCAAGCAATGTATAAATACAAGATCATTTGTTCTCATTTCGATATCAAGCAAGTTCGATATTCATTCTTTCAAAGTGCGAATTTCCTTCAAGAGCAGGCCGAAGTTATTTAAGAGTGCAGATTGTAATCTGTATTGTTGCATCTAGAGTTGATGCTATTACTTGGCCTTGAGTTCGGCCTTATTGTACAAGAGTGTGTTGTTTCTTGAATAATATATAAGAGAGATTTTGTTGTTGGGTTTTTCTCCCTCAAGAGGAGGGTTTTCCCAGGGTATCTGCTGTGTTCCGTGTCTGATTTTTTAATTAATTTCTGTGCACATATTCTGATCACTAAATTTAACAGAGTTGAAAATTTCATTAATTTGTGCTTGCAACCAAAAAATCAAAACAAAACTAAAGCAATTGAAGTTAAAATATTATTGGTCATGTAGGATTGTCCGTGCACTCGGATGCTCATGCATCAAACACCCGGGGTAAGAAGAAATGTTTCATGAGTTGGAGCTCATGAACATTTAAAAATCTGGTGATTGTTCTTCAGCCATCTTTCCTCCTTATCTACCTATTTTTTTTTTTCACCCTACTCTGGAACTTCCTATCTCCTCCTTCCTTGTAATGTCCCCTTTTTCGTAGCCATCTTAGTGGGATTTCTTAGCCTTTATTCTCCAAAGGCTAAGTGGAGAAATAAGGAGAAATTAATTAAGTTAATTATTTATTAAGTCATCAAATAAATTAAAATTAAAAGGTGACTTTATATTTAATTGATTTAATTAAAATGACTAAATAAAATATTATATCATAAAGTCACTTAAATAAAATAAAAAGGGAAATATATCTTTTATCCCACGTTGGCAAAGAAAGTGTTTGAGCTCTCACAAGAAAAGTACAAAAGGCTCTTAAGGGGCTCATTTGAAATATCCAGGATATTTGACATTTGACTTTGATAAGCTTGTTGGAGCCTTTGGGTTTCTGCAAAATACAATTGAAGGTCTTTGGGTAAGAAGTATCCCATTGATTTGCATAACTGAGGTAGTGAAACTATCTATTGAAGGGTTGCAGCTGATTGGAGGAGTTACTTCAGACTTCTCATTGCATCAAAATTTATGGCCAAAGGCCAATTTTGGAGTAGGTTCGATTTGGAAATTGAAGGAGATCATTTCGCAGCTTGAGATCACTTCACATCTTCAGCTATAAGGTCGATTTGCATAAAATAATATTCTGATATAAATTTCCAGTCATCATACCAGCTTATTGGAAGGAGACGATTTTGTTCATGGAGGGCTTGATTGGCATCGATTTCCTTCTTGGACCTAGGCGCACCATTCCTTGATGTTCATCAATGATATTTGGAGCTTGTGAGGGACGAAAGGAGCTGCTCATAATTTATTTCAAGCAATCTGGTCCAGAACAAGGGCGGCACATATAGGAGGACGAAAGGAGCTGCTCATAATTTATTTCAAGCAATCTGGTCCAGAATAGTGGCGGCACATATAGGAGGTCGATTTCATCATTTTGGAGTGTCTTCTTCATCAACAAGAATTGCTATTAAGTCTTCAGCTCGTCTACGATTTTTGTATCAGGTTCCTCTTGTAATTTTCTACATAAATATTGCATTCTAGTATTAATATCATGGCTGCCATTTGTACTCAGAAATTGTAGAAATTGCATTAGTTGTAATGCCAAGAGTTTTGGCCCTTTAATATCAGCATTGTATTAGATACTATATTGCAATTAAGGAGTTATAAGTAGCTGGTCAGATATTGTTGTAATTGAACATATTTATACCATTCATGATCAACTTAATAGTATGCATGCCAAGTGTTTGTAAAAATGCTACTTGGCTATAGGTGCACAATTTTTATGCAGATGTTCATGTATTGTATTCAAAAAGACAAAAAAGAATTGCATTGTCATCATAGATCATTGCCTGGCTATTGTAGTGTTGATTTGCAAAGCATTTACATTCATTCGAGACAAATTGAAGACAAGCAAGCAAACTGAAAAACTCAGAAACAGCTAGTTAAGAGGTTGCAAGTGAAGTGTTTGACAAAATTCCTTGAGGCAAACATAGGCCAGATTTGAAGGGATTTTTCTAGAGTGGTTTAAGAAGTGTGAACATTGACATTTTGGTCTATCTCTCTCCTTTAGGTGAAAAATCCAAAGTGTTAGAAGGTCATAGTAACCAAGATCTTTGTTTTACATTTTGGTAACTCTTAAGATATTCCTTGAGAGCTAAACCTTAGATCAGAAATTGCAAGGGATACTATAGTGGTATTGTTGTGACCTTTTCACACATCGCCCCATTCAAGATGGGGACCCCCTAATTTTTGCTCCGTTCCGGTCTTTTGGCTTGGGTTCTCTCTCTCGCTCTCTCGCTCTGTCTCTTTTTTGGTGTCCGTCTCTCCGGGGGTTGTGTCGTCATTGAGCTTAAACGTGAAAATATTGGCCAAGTCTAAAATTAGGGTTTCATCTTTTCTGGTCAATTCAAGGTCAAGTAAAGTCGGTAAATTGAAAATTAAACTTAACATTGTTATCAGCAGGCATCCAGCAGGTTTCCAGCCAAATTTCATCAGATTCCGAGATACTTACTATTTT
>VDFB02256563.1:0-30749 GCA_007258455.2 Sequoia sempervirens | reverse complement strand
CCCACTCCTATTGAGGATGAGAAAGTGCAAGAGGTGAGTAACGAATCAACTCTAGCTCAGCTTTTTGATTCAGTAGATAACGGTCCGGTGGATGAAGAAGAGCCATTTGTGGATGAGGTCCACATGTTCCATCAACGGTCAAGTCCCTATTTCCTTAGGAATAGACAAGCCGGCGGACCCTTCACCACTTCTACTCCACCAAACAACTTCGCCACCCCGCCTGATCCAAATGCTAGCAATAACCCAGGGCTCCCTCATATACCCGCCCAATATCTCAACAAGAACCAATCCCAAAACCCAGCGCAAGGTCAGCCTCAGAGCCAAACCCAAAATCCGCCTGGGCAAACCAAGAGTCAAACCCCTAGTTCTCCCATAGGCCAAGCTTTTAGCTCTGAAATCGAGCAGATGGGTGAATATGTGGCAGAAGAGTTCAAGAAGGTCAAAATTAGTTTGTCGGCCTTCGAATTGCTCAAGGTTCCTACCATGAGGCACGCCTTTTTCAGGGTTCTAAATGGGACTCCCTCATCTAGCATGACACAAGAGACCCCGGTCAAGAGGGTAACCTTTGAGGAGCCCAGGAAAGAACAAGAGATACAGGACAACACCGGAAGAAGGAATCATATGCCCATGAATCAGTCGGCTGGCAGATACACTGAAAAGGATCCAGAGAGGGCTGGTAGACAGCCTCCCAAGGACCAGCAATTTAAACAAACCAAGGATACAGGCAGTGACAGGAACAAAGGCCAAATAGCTCAAATGGACACACCCGTGGGCATCCTCCAAGGAAGACCAAAAACTCCCCCGTTCCTGACTACTATTAGGGTCTTTGGCAAGAATTTGCACAACTGCCTGCTCGATTCAGGCGCGTCTACCAACGTCATGCCTTTGGCCGTATGCAAAGCTCTTGGCATCACCCCCACGCCTTCAAAGAGAAAGGTCACCCAACTGAACAAAACAGAGATTAATATCGTGGGCGAAATAAACCGCATCCCCATGCAAATCGCTGTGGACCCTCGGATACAGCAAGTTGTGGACATCCAAGTGGCAGACATACCTGATGCTTATGAAATCATTCTGGGGAGAGAATTCACCAAGGCGCTGAATGGATATACCGCCACCGACTTGTCTCACATGTGGCTGCCGTGGAAGGGGCTGCCAAATCAGATTCGTATTGACCGTGAACCCCAGATGAAATATATGATTACGAAATACAATAATCTCAGCGAGGTGTTGTTCGCTGAGACCGACTTAGGGAATTATCGCCCTTTTGCTTACTAAAATGAGCTTGAGCTTCAGGAAGAATGGGCAGATGAGGTATTGCTGGTATTATGCAGTCCCTCGGCGGGTTCCAAACAAATGCCCCCAGATGAAGAAATGTTGGCAGAAGCTGATGATAAGCCAGATAAAGATGACAACTGGGGATTGCTCGATGGCTTCCAGGAGTTTATAGAAAAATGCGCAAGAGATCAGCTCAGCCTAGGAGCTAGAATGAATTTCCAGGACCTATTATTGCCGAACTGGTGTAGGGTACACAATGCGGCTCACTCTGAATTTGACTGTTGTTTGTGTCAAGCGGCAGTCGAGCATGTTAAGAAAGTCGCTGCTCCTCCGACGGGAACACCAAAGAAAACACCAGGACCACCTGCTGATCGTCGCCTCGATCTGGAAAGCCTTCCTAAGATCACTAGGCCCGCTGTCCAGCCAAAAGAAAATGAAGACTCAATCAAACTCGAAGAGGCGGGATCCTCTGAGTGCTGGACGCTAAGATTCGATGGGTCAAAGTCAAGACAAGGAGCTAGAGCGGGGATCAAACTCATCAGTCCAACGGGTAAGACATTCCTTGCTGCCCATCGATTGTAGTTTTATTGCACCAATAACATGGTAGAATACGAGGCCTTGGTCCTTGGCCTTCTTATGGCCTTGAGGAAAAATGTGAAAGTACTGCAGGTCTTCAGGGATTCTCTCGTGACTTGTGGTTAAGCAGTCGTAGAAATTGTACTCGCCATGATCGCTGACTCTCACCACCAGGTAGACAATGTGGTGTGGGATCTCCTTGTGAGGGCCTTGATGCGGTCAACATACAACCGACCCCTCATGCTCGTAATCACACCGGCCGATGCCTTGGCCTCAAGAAGCTAACACGCTATAGCCCTCTCCCCTTTGTCGTGCTTTCAGTTCACTGCTGAGTTGGACATTCACGCCTATTGCCCTGACAATGTCACCCACTCAGAGCTTTAATGACGATAAGCATATTCTCCGGCCATCATAAAGCTCTAGTTGAGTTGATTCTTAGAAAGTTTCATTTTAAATCGCTTTGGTTGTCCGTATGCTCTAGTATGTGATAATGGACCTGCCTTCGCTTCTTTAAAATTTGCTAGCTGGGCGTTTGACTATGGGATTGTCCTCAAATTTTCATCCAATTACTACCCTCAGGGCAATGGCCTTGCCGAGTCCACAAACAAGAATTTGATTACCATGATGAAAAAGCTGCTAGATAGGAATCCCAAGGACTGGCATACCCAACTCCGTTTCGCCCTTTGGGCTGATCGCACCCGCCATAAGGCTGCCCTTGGTGATTCCCCGTTCCACCTTGTCTATGGTCTTGAGCCAATATTCCCCATCCACCTGAAAATTCTGACTCTTCAGTTCATCAACAATTTCTATGAAGGAGGAGATCGTAGGGAAGCTCGTTTAGCTAAACTGTTACATTTAGAGGAAGTTCGAGACCGCGTGATAGCAAATTTTGCCAAACATCAGGGCGTAGTGAAGAGATGGTTTGACCGCCGAGCCAAAATTAAGGCCTTTAGGATTGCATATTTGGTTTTATATTGGGACAAGGCCTATGAAAAGAAAGGGGGACACAATAAATTCGACAAGCTCTGGCTTGGCCCCTTTCAGATAGCTGAGATTTTGGGAGATAATTCCTTTCGCTTAAAGAACTTAATCGGTGAAAACGTCTCGTTGCTAGTCAATGGGCAGCACCTGAAGCATTACTTCCAAGCTTGAGCTCCTTCGAGCTCTTTGCTGTAAATACCTGTGCATAGGTTAGAGTAGTTGCTTTCTTGCTTGTTGCGTTTTGTTCGTGTCGCTTTTTGCTTTCTCCCTCCTGGCAGTTTTGTTTTTGAGAGAGGTTTCCCGCTCCTTTGTGGTGGCTGTGCTTGTCTAACAAGCGATTCACTTTGCTATCCGTTCTTTGTGTTCTCTGGCTAAACATTCACTCTAGACTATCGGTCTTTGCAGAGCTGTCCGTGAATAATTTCCCTATCTGAATTCTGCTCAGAACTCGACCCTTCGCCGAATCTTCTTATCCACATCTCGGATCTCACACAAATCACATAACAATAAATTCTGAAGGACCGTGCTATGGTTGTCACGACACCCAAGTGAGTGAAAAATATTAAGTCTACTCTAGTGACCACTGCAGTCTCAAACCCATTGTAGGCTTCACTGCTTACCCGGTCGAGCTAAACGGTAAAAGATAAATGAAATATCAAAGCAAAAAGAGAGAAAAGAAACTCGAAAAGAAAAATAAATGACCTGTGATGGGTGTTTGGATAACTCTACCGGGGCTATGGACACCCGGCCGGCAGTAGAGCAATATCCATGAGATTGTAGCGACAACTCTGCCCGGGCTATGGACGCCTGACTGGCAGCGGGGCAATGTCCAGGTTACTTTTGGTGTTAGGCAACTAACATAGCTCACTTGGTTAAAGTAATAACCCTGGTTACTATCCCTAGGAAAGGAATGAACTCACTTCACACACACTTTCGAGATGTCATGTAAGCTGACCCAATTAAGGATCTCGTTCTCCCGAATTCATCCTTGGAAGCCGTTTATGGTCTGCGAAACCAGAGATTTTGGGTCCTAAATGAATATTTATCCCTAGAACACTCCGGAGCGTTCTCCAGTGGAGTCGCCATTTGTTGTGCCGTCAGCACACACACCCCGTTCAGAATGGGGACGCTCTTTTCTTTCACCTTGTCGGCTCTGTCGGGGCCGCCTCGTTTTGCATGCCCCTCTTTTTTTAACATTTTGCATGGTTGATATTACCCTAAAGTTTCATCCTAAAATCGACCGTGGTTTCCCTTCTAGTTTTTTGCTGCCCTCCGGGGCCTCGTGGGTTCCTTGGGCCTTTCGGGCTCTGGGGTGGCCCTGGGCCCTTCCGGGCCCAGGCCTCCGGGGTTCCCTTATCGGGCTTCCCCCTTTCGTTTGCCGCCCCGGCGGCGTTCCCCAGGCGTCTTTCCGCCCTCCGGAGCCCGCCCTGCCGGTTGTCGTTCAGAGGTCTTCGGGGATTTCCCGGGCGGCCCCTGCTCCTTCGGGCCCCGGGATCCGGAAGTCCGCATCCGGACTTCCATCCAAGGATTGCCGTCCGCGACGGCGACCCTGCGGCGGCCGCCCCCTCTTCGGCCCCCGGGGTCTTGCTCACCGCCGCCGTCACAATGAAAAGCAAAATCTTTCGGCGGCGAACTCTCCACCGCACCCCGTCCTCCGGGCCCCGAGCGTTCTGTCGCCGCTGACTCAAAGTCATCGCATATTCTCACGGCGGACGTCGTTGCGAGGCTTCCCACCTTCTGGATCCCGGAGTCTCTGTCGCCGCCGCCGACTCAAATTTGAAATCCACCAACTTTTGGTGCTATCGTACGTGCAATAAATGCGAGCATTAATGACCGATAGCGTATATAAACCGTGGTCCCCAATGTCATTTTAACTTGGCGAATTTGAGCAAATTAGAGCGGCAATTAAATTGGAGCCCACTGCAATCGGCATCATCACGATCATCGACATCAGCATCGCCCCGTCAACCCTGCCAGTGAATCCCATCAACTTCCTGCTTAGCGAATTGGAGGTAGGCCATCCTCGTTTGCCCTCTGATTGTTTTGATCTATTTTGTAGATTTCGTTAAAATGAACAATCAATTAAATTGGATAAAATTAAGGAACTCCCCATCGCGCTCCAAACCCACGTTTTAGAAATTCGCTAAACCCATCGCAATGACCCCCCTTATCGATCTGGAGCTCGCCCGTTGCGCGGCTGTTCTTCACGCAGGGCGACCGGCCCCCTCGGGCCCGGTCCCCTCTATCGCCGGCCCATTCCCGCGTCTAGTTGCATGCCGGCGGCCACCTCCCTAGCCGGGCCTGGGTCATCGGCATTCCGTCCTCGGAATGCCCTTCGCATTTTTCGAGTTAAATCTGACCTCGGCGGTGAAATCCGGTCTGCCTCCCCCCCTCCGGGCCCCGTCCTTTCCTTGGCCGTCTGAAGATTGATTAACCTTAGCGAGACCTGTTGCATCGCCCATGTCCCTACGCCCGTCGCTGGGATCCCGCTGCGTATATCTCCGCGAGACGCGTCGTCCACCTCGAGGTTCCTGCCCATCATACGCCGTCCGTAGCCATTAAGCTTTTTGCCTTCCTTGGAATTAAGTTTTGGGTACACCCCTCTACATTGCCTCAGGACCGGGGATGCTTTTGCCGCCGCCGTCGCCCGAGCAAAGCTAAAGTATTGCGGCGACCGTCATCCCCCGTCTTCCCGGTGCCCGGGCCCTGGTCCTTCTTTTGCCGCCGCCGTTCATATCATCGCCAAATCCTTGCGGCGGCCTGCACCTCACATCGTTCCGCCCCCCGGGCCCCGGTCTACCTTTCGCCGCCGTCGGCCGTGAGTTGCCAAGACCTCCCGGCGGCTGTCGCCTTGCGTCCTCCCGTGGGCCGGACCCCAGAGTTCTCCTCGCCGTCGGCGCTGAAACGTATTACAAATCTCTCGGCGGCGAACCTCAAATCGGCTCAGCTCGGGCTCCGGTATCTCTACGCCCGCCCATGATCCAAAGTGATGATCAAATATTATCGTGACCTTATTATGGCCTCGGCCTCAGGTTATTATACTCGAATGCCCGTCGGTCTGGCTATTAGAAGCCAGACCTGCGGTAATGCGGCCCGTCTTTTGCCTCGGGCTCGACCGCGGACTTCCGTCCGATGTCCGCCGCCGCCGGCTTCCTTCCCTTGACTGCCTTCCGGCCTGAAATCTCCGGAGCTCCTTAGGTCGATCCAAATCGATTCAAATTGAAAATCTAACGTTGACCCACATCCTAAATCATGCCATTCTCCATCATGGGTCTCTTAGAACATCAAAATCTGACCAGCGGGGGTCTCCGGGAACTTTCGGTCGTGTTTTCCCTTCCTGGCAGCATTCCTGCAAGGGAAGTCCGGCCCTCTGGGCCCGGATTGCTCAATTGCCCTAAAATGAAATCAATATCATCTGAGGATTAAATTTATGATGCATTTGAATGGTTATTTAGATGATATGCCCACAATGCGGACTAACATTAATGTTATTGGTGTTTTGTTGTGTTGACCTCACCCTTTGCTTGCAGGATATATGGAATCGGCCGTAGGAACTTCATGGGCCTCCGCCGAAAAAGACAAGGGCAAGAAATCCGGAAGGGCCGCTCGTGGAAAGGGCGATAAGGACCAAATGAAGTTTCAATTTCAGGGTGAGCCGCTCCAGTCGAAGGTCTTGACTGACTGGAGAGAGATCTCAGATACTAATATAGGCCAGGTGGACATAGATGAGTTCACCCAGAGGGTCAAAGTGGACCCTAAAACAAAGAATGCCCGGTTAATACGCCAAAGTGGAATTGCCAAAGCTGCCGGCTTCCCTCCGTCTCTGATAGCACCTGAATTGGTGATGGCTTGCCGGGAAGCCTACTGACCGGATGCAGAACAATGTTGGACGAAGGGAATATCGCTGGCGACATATATGTCTCGGAGGAATCACAAAAGCGTTCCACATTCCCGTTCCCGCACATGTAGATCCCCACTTTGGAGCAGTATCAGGCGGCATGGGATGCCAATCCATTGGGCTGCAAAAAGTCAATTAACATTTACTGGTTAAAGGAGAGACGGGGCAGCACTGCAAAGGTTCCCCAGGAGCTGTTCCGCAGCGACTTCCACGAGGACTATCACAACTTGGTGACCATGCTAAGCAGGGTCATGGGCCTCCCAGCAGCCGCCTACTTCCATGAGTGGATGGCTTACTATATTGAGCAAATCATACGAGGAAATGAGGATGTGAAAACTAAGATCTCGTTCGACTGGGGGAGCATCATCAGCAACTGCTTCCACGAGCAGTTCGTAAATATCAAGAAAAGAAACAAGTTCTACATGACCTCGTACCTGGTATACTCCTTGGCAGGTCAAAAACAATATAGTGGGCTATTTATGGCACCGGATGGGGATCACAAATGAGGGCTTAAGCCTTTTGACCGGTACCCTCAGCTACAGTACCGCTACTTCAAAAAAGAATATTGCCATGTTAATGATGCCTTCATAGGCTACATTATCAGATTAATAGCCGGGGACTTCGAGAGAAGGGTATCCCACAGCGCCAGGGCACTCCTGAAGGAGTATGCCTTCTTATACATTCAATTCCCCAAGTTCACCTACATCCGTGCCCAGGGATTCACAGAACGGCCGAACAAGTTGCCAAGATACCCGAACGACCAGATCATTCTCCTAGAGCTTTCCCGACAGCTCCAACATATTCAGACGGTCTTCGGCCAAAAGCATGTAGCAGGGATCCCCTATCCCATGACCCTCGGCCAAGGCCTATATCGGCTGCAAACATCCCAATGCGCCATCAACTCAGAAAAGGAACTTAAAGAATATAACTTTGAATGGTACACGGCTCACCCACGAATGGACCCACACGGCCATGTCAGGAAGGCGCTAGGGCCGGCATACGCCCACAAGTACCATGTTGAAGATTTCTAGGTGGATTGTAAAGATGATAAGGAGGTCCGCCTGAGGCACTACATGTGAATGACAGTATAGTTTCTGAGGAGAGTGCAGTTGTTTCCGGTGCCAGACCAACTTGAGGAGGATGAGTCCACCCTTGTGCACCCGAGGTACTCTGCGGTTGCCGACCTGGCAATCCCCTCCATCGACTGGGATGAACAAGAGGTCGAGGACCTGGATACCATCACCCAGCCTATCATAGCTCGCACTAAGGAGTGGGTCGACGGGCGGGTCGCTCAACTGAAGCGACAGGGGGTGGCTCTAACATATGAAGCACTCAAGAGCGGGCCAAGCGCCACGGAGGACGTTGCCGCCTCTACATCAGCTGGTGAGACTTCCAAGTCTCCCCCCGTCACCAGGTCCCAGAAGAGAAAAGAAGCAGAAACAGCACAGTCTGCGGACTCCACAGAACAAGCAATGAAGGACACGGGAGGCTCATCTCCCAAGAAGCTCAAGAGAACAGTGATCACAACAAAGGCGCAGCCCCCCTTGCTCCTTCCTCCCCCGACTGGTGCGCTGCTCGCTTCTCAAGCTATGGTTGCATCATCTCCGCCGGCAGTGGACATCTCTGTCCATCTCACCCCTTCACCCCCGGCCGGGTCAATTATCAATATTGACTCCTCCTCTAGCATGACCACTTCCCCTTCCTCTGCTGCTGCCATGTCACCCATTACCTCCCTGCCTCTGGCAACGATAGCATTGCCGGTTCCCCTTTCCACTATGCCCGAGGCCATTACGCGACACCTGCAGAGTCTTCCTCCTGAGCTCTCGCAGCTTTTAATGGACCCTGCTCTCCAAGCAGCCCTGGCCCAGGCCCTCGCAACATCTCAGCCTTCGCAACCGCCAACAAGGCCGCCAGCCATGGAGGCCACAATGCAGATTTCCAAGGAGCTGGAACAAGAGGCTTCGAAGCCTATCGAAGAGGAGGCCGATGATTACTACGAGCAACCCGAGTACGGGCACAGAACCATCGACAAGGTTGCCTACGAGGAAGAGGAGACGGGCTCCTCCGAGAGCGGGGATGGAGAGGAGGGCTCGGGTGATAAGGAGGTTGTTCAGACCTTTGAGGAAGATATCGAGGAAGAGTCAGCTCAGCAACCAAAGGATGTTGGGGAGGAGGCAGAACAGTCGCCACGTGGTGAAGAGGGACAGCCGCAAGAAGAGCAACCTAAAAGGGATATCACTGAGGCTGAGACCCACATTGTGAAGAGCCCCGAACCCGGGGCCACTGAAGAGAAGAAAGAAGAAGAGGCAACAAAAGAAGAAGATCCCACCAAGATATTGACCACCAAGGCACCCGTTAAGCGCCTCATGTTTTATCAGGACTCTGACGAGGAGGAGGATGCTGCCAAGGAAAAAGAAGAGCTTCAAAAGGAAAAGGAGACAAAAGTCTTATAGTGAATGGAGAAGGGTGAAGGCAGCCATGAGGCACCCAAAGACAAATCTGTTATGCCCGATTGGCTGGAGAAGTAGCTTGAAAAGACTACTCCTGTTCTAAGCGACCCGAGGTTGAGATTGGAAGCCATCTTGGCTCGATCTCTAGCCACAACAAAGAAGGAGAAGAAGCCTAAGGTCCGTTCTAGGATAACCATGGACGCTTCTGGCTCCTGGGCTACACAAGTAGCAACGCCAACTGTTGGCCAGGCCGGAGTAAGCTACAATATCTCCACGATCGACCTAGGGACAGCCACCAGGGAACAGAAGGTCGAGCACCTCGAAGAGTCGGTGGCCACAGTGGTGCATCTAATTAAATAGAACAAGGTCACCAAAGAGGAGCTAAAGGTGCAGGTTGCTGCCCTAACTGACTATATTCAGCAGTGGTCTTCAATAGACGACCTCCCCACTACCTCTACAGCCACGCCACAGCTGCTCTCCAAGGAACAAATAGATAAGCTGTAGGGGAGGAAAAACTTGGAGAAGACCACGGAGGACTGGTTCCAGCAAGTTGCGAGCGTTAAAAACGTAGGGATCGGCTTGGCTGTGCAGATAGCCAACAAGTTCCTAGACCTGGTTCAATCCCTGGAGGGCACAAAGAAGCTCTGCACCAACTTCCCTGCGATCTACGACTCCGCCTTCCCAAAGGTTGAAGCCATCCTTCAAATGCCAGAAAGCACGTGGGAAGAGAAGTTAGAATTGAAGAAGGAAGATCACTGGTTGGTAGACATATGGTGCAGAGACCTCATCAACCGAAAAGAAAGGATGGAGCAGATCCAGAGCAGGGTGGATCCGGATATTGCATGGATCAAAGAAATCCGAGCTGAATGCACCGAGTACCTTAAGCTGATAACGGGCCATGATATGCCCACGGTGCAATTGGATGCAGAAAAGGTCAGGTCATACTTTGAGGAAAAGATGAAGGATGGGACAGCCGGAGATATCACAACGGACTTCCTGAGTTTTGCTGCCCGTGCCTTCGATAGATCAGAGCTATTCAGAGATCAGGGCTCAAAATATGATGAAGATTGGAAGCGGCTGGAGGATAACGCTAAAGAGTGGAGCTACCAAGCATTGAGATGCGAGATCCTCGAGATCGACAAGCTCCAGGCCGTCATCCTCAAGTACATTGAACACGCAGCCTCCGAGGAGCAAGAGGACAGTCCAGCCAAGGAAGAGGACCTCCCAGAAGAGTAGCTACAGCCAAAGAAACAGCAATTAGCTACAGGAAGAAAAAGCAAATAGTGTCATCCACTAGATGACAAAATAGGGAAAAGACAAAAGATGTTTTAAAATTGTAAATCTATTTGGGGGTAGGTGAAACCCTATTTTGTAATGAATCGTGGCCACACAATGGAAATGAATCTTGGTCATTCATTTGGTTTTTTGAGAACTATAAATAGAGCACTCCCCTCATTTGCAAAGGTGAGAGTTGAGTTGTTGTAAAGGCATGCTGCTGAAATTTATGAGAAATAGCATTGACTTGGTGCATTTCCTTGTTTTCTCTCATGTCAATTGATTCACTTCTCCAATATTAGATGTTTAGTTTAGATCTCTTTGCTGTTTAGTTAGCTGTTCATGTTATTTTGATAATCTTAGGAATGTTGTTGGCTGATTGTGAAAATTCATGTTTTGTTGATGATCCCTTAGTCCATACTTTTTGCTGTTTGCTGAAGGTAGACAACTGTGCAAAGTTAGTCTGGACTTGATTAAAGCTGCCCAAACACTTATCTTTAGTTCATGCATGTATGTGGTGGATGAAGGATACAAAATCTGCGATAGCAAATTGCTTTAATTTCCACGTCTTGTGAAATCCCCACGGATTAAGTGGGATGTGTTTTGAAGGAATTGTCCATTGCAGGAACTCCATTATCACTGTTCGCAGCAAGCTTTAGGCTTAGGAACTTTTCTTCCCCTTCGCTCTTTTTTCACTTTCTTTAGAAACTGAACAATACTAAGGTTCATTGCACATTATAAAGCCAAATCTAACAACTAGATGGAGTTTGAGACTGTTGTTTGAACCTACAGCCAACACGTAACTTCTTTCATGCTAAGAACTCCCTTTTCGAAGATCCAACTTCATGCTTTGTGCCCATACTTTGTATTTCTGTAAGACCGCCTTGTGATTCCAGCAAATCACATCAAACTACTGAGGTATCTTAGCACTGTCATGACCTGACACCCGAGAGACCTTGGGATAGTGTTCTGCAACTCGATTGTGGGAGATTGTCTTTCAAGAGAGGTAGTCCACCTGCGCACTGCCTGTGTTGTGAAGTGCATAAAAACACCATCAACAATGACATGATAAAATGTGCTCGAAAGCTTCTAAGTCATGAAATGCAGAGGATGTAAATTCCAAAAAGACTGTTTACTTATCCTTAAAATTTAGACATTCAAACATAGGTGAGAGGGACCAATCACTTGAGGACAGTGATAGACATAAGATTTTTCTAAATGACCAGAAATGGTCAACATGAAGTCAACTTGAGGCAGCAGTGAGGAGTGCACAGTTTGAGGGAAGAATACCAAAAGAAGAAGAGGTTGCAGAGGAAGATAAGACCCCTGAACCTGACCCGGTTTTGAAGGAGGAGCCTTTCTTGAAGGCATTGAAAGCTTTGAGTGGAAAAGCACTTGAAGGAATACCACTTTTTAGTGGAAAAATGGAAGCTGGCCTAGTCATGGACTGGATAGAAGGCATGGAGAATCACTTTGAATGTGATGGAATCACTGAAGCATAGAAGGTGAAGGTTGCTAAATCAAGATTGAGAGGGTTAGGTTTGACTTGGTGGAAGTTTATTCAGACAGAGAGGGAAAATGAAGGAAAACAACCCATATCAACTTGGAAAGGAATGGTTGCTAAGGTAAAGGAAGCCTACATGCCAGATGACTATGAGATTCAATTACACAAGAAGAGGAAAAGTCTAAGGCAGAAAGACCAAGATGTAAACACCTATACTGAAGAGTTTCAAAAGCTTTGCATGAGATCTAATGTGACTGAGGATGAGAGCCTCAAAGTGGCTAGGTATCTTAATGGCTTGAAATGGAACATCCAAGAGAAGATGGCTCTTTTGAGTCCTAAAATAGTACATCAATGTTATCAGTTGGCTATCAAGATTGAGGAAAGGAACAAGAGGAAGAAAGATCAATCTTCTAAGGGCAAAGGCAAAGGCAGAGATCAAAGAGGACGGCGTGGTGGCTACCAAGGTAGAGGCAGTGACTAAAGAAATCAAGGAGAATCTAAACTCATTGAGCATGGAGGTGAACCATCTTCAAGAGGAGGATTTAACAGAGGAAGAGGACCTCAAGGAGGTTCAAAAAGAGGAAGAGGAGCAAGTAGAAGCAATTTTTATTTTGCAAACATGAAGTGTTACCATTGCAATCAAATAGGTCACCCTACTTATAGATGCCCAGAGAAAGCATCATCATCAAGCAATGAAAAGAGAGTGGCCTATGAACAAGAGGACACCATGAGTCCTAAAGCATCTGAGATCAGTCATATAGAGTCTGAGGTAGGAGAGAATCTGATGTTTAATAGAGTTCTGATTAGGCAACCAGTCAAGGAGGAACCTAAACAAAGAAGAGCTCTTTTTAGAGTAAGGTGCAAGATACTTGGAAAAGTGTACAAAGTCATTGTAGATTCAGGTTCAATAGATAATATAATCTCAGAGGAGGCAGTAACTAAACTGAAATTAAAGAAGTCACCTCACAATAACCCCTACAAGGTCACATGGCTGAATAAAGGGCAGAGTGTTTTAGTTAATGAGCAAGTAATAGTGGAATTTTCAATTGGACGCTATAAAGACAAGTTAGTTTGTGATGTATTACCAATGGATGCATGCCATCTACTACTGGGCAGACCATGGCAATATGACAGAAGTGCCATTTATGATGGGAAAGAGAACACCATCTCATTCAAGAAGGATGGAAGAACCTTCAAGCTGCAATCATTGTCAGAAGAAGATGAAGGACAGTCAAAGGCACCAAACATCATGTTGAGTAGTGGCAAGGAGTTCCTTAAGGACCTACACCAAGGGAATGAAGGATATGTGGTTGTGTTGCAGTCTAAAGAAAAAGCCAAGGCTGAAAAGATAGTCTTACTAGAAACAGTCCAAAGGTTACTTGATAAGTACAAGAGCATAGTTAGTGATGGTACACCTGCAACTCTACCTCCAAAGAGAGCAATAATTCATCAAATTGACTTCATACATGGAGACTCATTACCTAATAAAGCAACATATAAGCTTACACCAGATCAAAATCTAGAGGTAGCTAGGCAAGTGCAAGAATTATTGGATCAAGGATTGATTCAAAAGAGCACCAGCCCTTATGCAGTGCTAGCGATTTTAGCAACTAAGAAAGGAGGTAAGTGGAGACTTTGTACTGATTCTAGGGCAATCAATAGGATCACCATTAGGTATAGGTTCCCAATTCCTAGAATTGAAGATTTAATGGATTGCCTTGGAGGAGCATAGTATTTCACTAAGTTGGACCTCAAGAGTGGCTACCATCAAATCGTGATTAAGGATGGAGATGAGTGGAAGACAACTTTTAAGACCAATGATGGGTTATATGAGTGGAAAGTGATGCCATTTGGCCTCTCAAATTCCCCTAGCACGTTCATGAGACTAATGAATGAAGTGCTGAAATATTTCACAGGGATATTTGTGGTAGTATATCTTGATGACATACTAATTTTTAGTAAGACAGCAGAAGAACATTTGAAGCATGTGGAGATGGTTCTTAAAAGGTTGCAAGAGGAGAAGTTGGCCATCAACCTTGAGAAGTGTGAGTTCTTCAAGCAAGAGCTTGTGTATCTAGGCTTTGTAGTATCCAAAGGAACATTGAAGATGGATCCAAGCAAGGTGGAAGCCATCCTAAACTGGCCTACACCAACCACAGCAACAAAGGTAAGGAGTTTTCATGGTTTGGCTCAATTCTATAGAAAATTCATAAGGAATTTTAGTGGTATATGTGCACTAGTCCTAGATACTATCAAAGGTGGTATGAAAACAAAGTTTAAATGGACTCAAGAGATTGATAAAGGGTTTGAAAAACTGAAACAAGAAGTGGCAACTCAACCAATTCTATTATTACCTAGTTTTGACAAGTTGTTCACAGTTGAGTGTGATGCAAATGGAGTAGCAGTAGGAGGAGTACTTAGTCAAGAAGGTAGGCCTATAGATTTTTTTAGTGAAAATCTCAATGAAGCCAAGCAAAAGTACTCTACCTATGATCTAGAGTTATATGCTTTAGTGCAGTCCCTTAGGAAGTGGAGGCATTATTTATTACCCAAGGAGTTTGTGGTTTTTACTAATAATCAGGCCCTTAGTTATATCAACACCCAAGAGAAGTTAAGTAATAGACATTTGAAATGGATGGAATACATCCAAGCCTTCACATTCACTATCAAGCACAAGAAGGGACAAATGAACAAGGTTGCAGATGCATTAAGCAGAAGAATGTTGACAGTCCAAGAGATACAGCTAAAGAGCATTGGATTAGAGAGTTTCAAAGACCTCTATGGTGAAGATGAAGACTTCTCAGAAGCCTACAAGGTATGTTCTAATTTTGAGAATCATTTTCATAGCCAATATTCTGAGTATACATTGCAAAATGGATTGTTATTTAAGGGTAATCAGTTATGTGTTCCAAGAGGGTCTATGAGGGAAAATCTGATTCAAGAAAAGTATAATGGCAGTCTTAGTCAAAATTTTGGCATCAATAAGACTTTAGAGCTTGTACAAAGGTTCTATTACTGGCCTAAGTTGGCAAGAGATGTTAGAAGGTATGTGGAACAGTGTGTTGTGTGCATGAAAGCTAAGGGGAGAGCTAACAATGTTGGTTTGTATCAACCCTTGCCCATTCCTAACAGACCATGGGAGTGTGTGAGCATGGATTTTATGGTAGGTCTTCCTAAGACCAAGACTGGTTTTGACAGTTTTTATGTTGTGGTAGACAGATTTAGTAAGATGAGTCATTTTATTCCTTGCAAAACTACTCATGATGCTAGTTACATAGCACACCTTTTCTTCAAGGAGGTTGTAAGGATCCATAGCTTGCCTCTAAGCATTGTTTCTGACAGAGATGTGAAGTTCATGAGTCATTTTTGGAAGACTCTATGGAGCAGATTGGATACAAATCTGTCATTTGGATCAGCTTACCATCCTCAAACTGATGGTCAAACAGAGGTGGTTAACAGAGTGTTGGGTAATATTTTAAGGTGTCAAACCAAGGAATATGGATAGACCTGGGATATGGTGATTTCACAAGCTGAGTATGCTTATAATGACAGTGTCAATAGAACTACAGGGAAAAGTCCTTTTGAGGTTGTGTATGGGATGCACCTAAGAGGCATTTGTGAACTTAGAGACCTTGGATCTATGGAGAACAGGAGTGGACATGCAGAGGACTTCACTCAGACCATGAAAGAGATTCAGGAGCAGGTCAAGGAGACAGTTACTGAGGTTACACAAAAAGTGAAGGAGAAGGCAGATATGACAAGGAAAGATGTGCAGTTTCAAGTAGGGGACTATCTTATTGTCCATCTTAACAAGTCAAAGTTGCAAAAGGGAATTCCAACCAAGTTGCAGATGAAGAGAGTGGGTCCCTACAATATATTGGCCAAGTATGGCAAGAATGCCTACAAGGTGGAGTTACCTACTTATCTAGGAATCTCACCGGTGTTCAATGTTGTTGATTTGATCAAATATAAAGGGATAGTCAAGGATCTAGATCAGGACAATAAAGAGATCTTCAAGGGCATCAGCACCATGTCCATACCAACTCCAGAAAAGCTACAAGCAGAGAAAATCTTGGATTCAAGAGTGAAGAAGTCTACAAGGCACAAGGTGTATATGGAGCATCTTGTCAAATGGAAGGATAAGCATGAATCAGAAGCTACCTGGGTAGAACAAGCAGACTTTAAGAAGCAGGGCATTGATATGTCTCTGGTCTCTCCAAAAATTCCTTAGTTTTTTGTGCTGAGAGGGGGAGAATGGTGCAGGAGCACCTGGCAAAGTTCAAGGTTATTGAAGTTTTTGTTTGAAGTCCAAAATTTTGTTGTGTTATTCATAAGGTCATGTTGACCTTTGTGTTGATTCTTAGTGATTTTTTTTATTTTTTGGAAAGGGTTGACAAGAGTTACTTAGTTTAGAACTTCATTTTTGGCTAAGTTGTAAAAAGTTGCCTAGGTTTGCAAAACACAGTGGGTATTATAACTTTTGTTATAAGGTCAACAAGAGGTTCGACCAAAGGTTCTCAACTATTTTTGGAGCCTATTTAAGAGATTTTTTGACCCTGGAGTAGGGTTAGAAGTTTCAATGTTTTGATGAAATTTTGAAAAATTGAAAGAAGCAGCGTTCTCTATAAAAACTCCTATTTTTTTGCATTTTGTTGAGTTCTAATGGAGTAGTTTTACTACTGTTTGGATTGTAGAATGTAGGGTTGGTTTTTTACAAGAATTTTTTAGGATTTTGTAGCTTCATTGTTTAGTTTTCAAGCATTTATTGTAAATAGTGGAATTCTGCCCTGTCCTTGGGCTGAAACAGACTATTTTTGTGAAATGGTGTGCTAGAGCACTTTTCCACCGTACAAACTATACAGCCTCTTAGAAACAGTGCCTAGACACCATTCTTGTACATATGTTGGTTGGTAGGGTTTTTGTGGTTGCAGGAGTTGTTAGCAGGATGATGCCCTAGGCGAGCCAGTGCAGGTTCGGTTGGGGCAGACTTGGAGAAAAAGAGCCATTTCTTGCAGGGGAATAAAGATCTTTAACAAATTATTTTTGTAGAATTTTTTTGGTGGTCCTAGCAATGCATGGTAGTAGAACTTCTTGACAGTCTGAAAACTGCAGTGAAAAGCTTTAAAACCCTAGTTTTTGCTCTATTTCAAGCATAGGCTTTGTACAGACAGTGGAAGGCTGAGACCTCAAAAATATTTGAGCGTTAACCATTTGAATCAAGAACCTTGAAAAACAAGTGGGAAGTTCTTTTGAAGTTTAAGAGTTATAGCCAATTTTCTAGGCGAGGGAGACCTAATTGGGGCTTTGGCTTGTAGCCCTTTCCAAATCCTAGGTGAGAGTTTGATGAGAGCGATGGATGGTTGGAGTCTTGTGTTGGAATAAGAACCCTAGTTTGACCATTTTTAAGGTTTACAACACCTTTCACCCCTACAAGAACCTGGTAGAAGGTTGAGGATATTTTGGTCTTTAAAGAAGAGTAAGGGCTAATGGGAGAGATGAGGCAGCACCAAGGTTGGCTGGGTAGAAGGGAAGATTGTTGATAGAAGAGGAGTTGGGCAGACAAACCAGGGGCACCTAGTCATGAGTAAGGGCCTATACGTTAGTTTGGTGAAGCAGAGCACCAAGAAGGTCTTACAAGGAAAGGCCTAGAGCAGGAATCAGTGATTGATTCCTCCAATCCCTCTCCCTATCAATATGCCTCTCTGGAAATGGAAAAAATGGTACTCCCCACACAAATACAAGGGATGTCCCTAGAGCAAGAAATGAATATTCCTCCAAATCACACACTGTTCCCATGGATGGAAGAAGAAGAAGCAGTGTTCGCCTATGATGCATCCACATCTAAAGCCCTGCAAGTGGACTTCGATTACAATACTGGCTCAAAGAGGAGATTCATGGGTGAACTAATCACCCCACAACCAGTCAATCCATATCCCAAAAGTGCTTCTGAATAGACACCTAGTACCTCCACACTTATGTAGCCACAAAGGGAAGTTTTTATAACAAGAGCTAAGGAGTAGAAGCCTTCAAATCTTCCACCATTCAATGTGGTGAACAATTGAAAAAATCATCTGCTAATGTGTCCCTTTGGGATATCTTAGCTAATCCAAAGCAAAATACATTGCTACAAAAGTATATCCAAGAAGACCTCCTCCATGGTAAGGGGCTTCTATATGTCCACCTTTTCTCTAATATCCAATCGTAACCCAGGGATAAACTTCCATATTCAGAAGCTCTCATTTGTTTGGTACTGAGGCACATACTTCGACAAATGAGTGGACTTTTCACAATACTAAGTTACTCAAATGCTCCCATGAGCTAAGTTCAAGAACTCTGTCATCTTCTTATCAAAGAAGTGTTGAGGGATCCCCCTTTGTCAAAAATGTTGGAGAAACTATTCCCATGTGGTCTCTCAAGGTTGTAGTTTCTGTTCTACCATTTCATTGTACCACCATGTAGTTGCCTCACCAAAGAGCTTGTACGTTGCCAATACAACCTTAGTTTCATTTGATAAATTTCAAATCCTGAAGTAATTCTCCATATCAATGATCCATGCTTCCACTCTATCTTTGATGGTTTTACTATCAAACTTTGTTGCAACCACCCTTTTTAGGTCCTTATCAATCTCTCCTTTGATTCTAGCTCAATTATTAACATCAGGATCTCTATTCCCTTGTGGTTGCTTCTCATTCATTTAATTTTTACCTTCTCACATTCTTTAGAATTCTCCTTCCAAATGGTCCAATTTGTTTTCCTATCAGTTTAGGAGATTGAGGATTCTATCCATTCTTTCATTCTGACCTTCATTTTGACCACCATTTGAACCTCCATTCCTAGTATTCACCTTGATGGTTCATGAATGACCTACATCACAACCCGTGTTTAGCGTAATTGACACAAGTTTTCTATATTTAATTATTCAAACACATAATTCTAATTTTTATGGCATGCAATCTTAAAAAGATGCTCGTGTTCATTCAAATCAAAGATAAGTCATTCAAGCTCACAACTTTGAACACAAGGACTTTCTTTATTTATAACAATATTGGATTACAAATATCCTAATTTACAAAATTTTCCCTCCTTACTAGGTGGCCTATTCATTATCAAATAGAGGACACTCCTCTAGGTCCTCATTAGAGTGTATTAGAACCTTCTTGGAAGAGGCATGATATGCACACAAGCACTCCTTTTTGTCTTTAATCAAAATGGGTGTATTGGGTCTGCACCCCAAAATCCAATCTCGAATTGTAGAAGGTTTCTTAGTCTTTACAGTGTGCTTAGGATCTTCAATTTTCTTTCCCCTCTCTAACTTGAGTCGAGTAAGCGTGTGTGCCAAGGTGTCAGCATCGAGAATCTTAGGTTGAACTTCAAGTGTTGGGTTCTCTTCAACAACTTTCTTTTTATTAGTCCTAACGATCTTTCCCTTTTTTTCCCTAGACTTTGACCTTCCCATACCTACATTCAATTCATGTTCATTAAACTCAAAATTGAATTAAGGGTCGACTAACCCTAGATTTAACCACTGTAGGATCATAGGCCTAGAGCTAAACCCTAATCTTTGATACCAAATATAATGTGTCATACATAAATAACAATCAAAAGTAAAATATGGCATTATGAATAATAAATTAAAGACATAGTCAATTAGCTATTTTCTATGATAGCACAATAGGTCCAAAATTTTTTTATAAATTTTTATATTCATTTCCAAAATTTCATGTATAAATAAAATTATTTTTGAAAAGGGGTCTAAAAGATTCTTTTAGGAAATGGTTTTAGAAATGTATAATAAAAATATAGCTTCGCACTAAATATTATAAAACAATTGGCTGAAAAAATATTAGAACCAAGAGATTCTTTTAGTAAGGAGTTTTAGAGATATATTATGATAATATGGTTTTACGCTCAAAAAATATAAGTTATTGGTCACTAAAATATTGAAGCATCAAAAATAGATTTTAGGTTATATAATGGGTGGAAAGAGGATTACATTTTTTATTATCAAATCAAATTTTACATGTTGTAATCATGGACACCACCAAATAATTTAATTTTATTCTCAACTATTTTAATTAATCAAATTTCCACCACTAGATTGATCTTTTTCATTATGATAAATGAAGATGAAAACATAAATTAATTTATTTAGTCTATATATATCCAAGAACAAATTATTGAACACATTATTTACTATACATAAAAAATTTATGCAAAAAGAAAGTTAAAAACCATAAATAGTAATGGAATCCAAGAACAAATAATAAAAGCTCTATATGGATTTCCTCCAAATATAGATCCATTTTATTATGTAATGGAATTGATGATAATGATCATCACATTGCTTTGGTGCATAATTTATGTGTATGTTTGGCTTCTTTGGTGTGTATATATAAATATTACAGTAGAAAAAATGGAGGGTGAGGGTACTCAACTTATTCAATCTACCATTTATAATGTGACCATAATATTATCTTTTACACAATTAAATAAATTTTAGGAATTTATTTAGGAATTACAAGTGACAATTTATTTTTGAAATGAAATTAATGGCATTGAGAAGATCCATACCTTAATTAATGAGAACTTTTTTTGTTATATATAAGTTAGTTAATAGCCACATACTAAAATATATAGAATTAAATATCCAATTCCAACATATAAATTAAAACTAGAATATAAAACCCAACTCTTAAAACTTACTGTTGAAAAAATACTAACATAAACTACTTATGTGACACCCTAAACTATCACAATGGTGTCAAGAAATTACCATATAAGCGCACAAGCTAATAAATAAATGAAAACATATAAGAAGTCATACTTACCAACACACATCACTTAGTAATGAACAATTACATAAATTATAAACATAATCATAACCAAACAAAATAAGATTATCACATATAAATTAAACATAAAAATTAACCTAACTTAAAAGTAATCAACTATCAACACAAAGATCTATTGACCATAAAAGTTACCTATCAAATAATTTATTAAAATTTATAAATAATAAACATTAAACTAAAATAAGAACAAAGAATTTGTCTACAATATATAAAGCTAACTAATACAAACCATTAAAAAAGAATAATAACTAATTTAATTGGTTTGAATAAAATATAAATATTGATTCTAAAAATTCTAAAAATTGATATGAATGATCATAACATATATGTATAAATCTCAAGAATAATAATGTAAGACCTCCATTCACATGCGATTAGTTCCAAACCTAAAATGTTATATAGTTTTCTTGAATTGATGATTATATGTATTGTGGATGATAAATAAGGTGACCTTTTTGGCAAGAATCTTACATTTCATTTTGACATTATGTTTTATTGTCACTAATATGAAGGTGGAATGCACTTTTACTCTATGGGACATAAATTGAAACTTTAAATGGATTATTACATAGTTAAAGTTTGGACTATTCAACTAATAGATTAATGTTATATACAATTGTTACTTATGATCATTTTGGTAATGTGCAGGAAGGTAATGGTGTTAACATGAGAAGGGAGGACCATCAAGAGAAAATCAAAAGACTTCTTCTTGAGGATACAAATTTGACCCCAAATGGAGGCCTAGAAACAAGTAGAGTCAATGTATTGGAAGACTAAGGTTGTGAGGGCATTTAGTTGTGATTCATGTGAGGTGTAAGTGGGGATTAGGTCTTGGGAACCCCTAGCTAGGTTGAAACTTGGATGGGACCTTGAGTGGGCTTTTAATGAGAGTTGTTGGTCAAATTTTTGGGTTAGGGTGCAAAAAAAAAAAACCCTAGGGTATATACCATAATGGTAGGGATCAAAAGGGCATACGATAGTGCCCCTATAACATGATTTGACCCCTGCAAAGCTCTCATAATGGAGAGCGGCGAATTTTGAATGGTTGTCCAAATGCATGCTTTCATTAATGGGGAAAGGACTCATTGATGAAAGTAGGTACACTTCACACCTTCCCACCCCAAGGTTGCAAGTTGAAACTTCTATATATTTTGGAGAGTTAGAATGAATGGGGTGTTACCCACTTCTCCTTTTGGAGAACTTTAGTAAAGATGAGAGGAATAATGAGAAGATGGGAGGAGAAGTCCTTTTTGTAGAGATAGTGATCCAAATGGCTTGGCTTGGAAAGGAAAGGATAAAAGAGTTTAATTCTCTCACCTAAAGAAAAGAGATAAGTTAACCTTCATTTCATTTGATTTTACCTTTGTTTTATTTGCTATAAGAAAGTGGTATGTTGCATGGATCATGGTTGAAACAAAAAATAGAGAATCTAGATGCATGAAAATTCTATGTCATTCTTATTCCATTGTAAAAATTTGGAAAAAAAACAACCCCATGCATCATCTTGGAGTAAAAGACTTCCTTGCTCGGGGGTATGGCCAGAGCCCACGAGGCTCCATGACGCCATTATGGTAGGGTGGAGAGCAAGCCTTGCTTAATTGTGTTCCAACCATCAGTTGCAGATTTGTATTTTCTTGTTACAAAAAAGAGTGGAAATGAAAATAAAAATGAATATCCATTGCTTGAAATGCAACCCATCAAATGACTGTTATCTAGAACCCTTAAAGGTTATTTATATTCATAAATGTACTCAATTCACTCATATTTGATTCTATGTGCTTGGAAAAAAAAAAATGTGCTCATTTAAGGGTTGAAATAAGGAGAGGATTTTAGTATTATGAAATGAAAATTAAATGTGAAAGAGAAAGTATTCTTTGATGAAGAGAAAGATGAAAATAAAGAAAGTAATCTATAATGCTTATGTATAGAGTAATTTCAAATAAAAGGTTATGAATGAATATATTTGTTTGCAAATCCTTGCATAACACATCCAGTCTAAATAAGTATAGAATGAGGTGCCTCCAAATTTTATGTATTAATATTAAAATATTTCATGCAAATAATAAGCATTTTATTCCTTGCGAATATATATATATAACTTATTAAATCAGTTTAAAACCCACATAAAGAAAGAAAAAAAAAAGGAAAGTGAAATGATTATACGAGTCAATATTTCTCATAAATTAACAATGAATCAATAACATAATGAGTAATTTACTACACTGTGAATTTACTGTGACATAGGATAGTATTCCTGAAGTATAAATCTGCTCTTATAAGGTAGGTATATATATATATACAATTAGAAGGATGATATATTGTGAAACTTCTGTATGAAATATGATTGTTAGGAACCGTAATCTAAATGAACCCATGATAGGAAAGCAAATAAAAAAAAAATGTATTTATGATCAAAACCATGAAAGGAAAAGAGGTTCGGCTGTGAGGAAGGGTTGAGCTCCACGCACAAACCCCAAGTAATGCCCTTATACTGCCGAAGGAGTGGAATGTGTATCTTCTAAACGAGGGACCTACGCTCCACCCCTCCAACACACCTTTTCTTCCTTTATACATATGTTCAAGCTGATTATTCATGGCCACTGCCGAGAACAAATAAATCAAATTTAACTGTTGGAAGTTGTAAAAGTAAGATAAATAAAATAGTTCAGTGAGTTACAGATCATGAAACTGCAGCCTTAAAGCACCCACGTCATGATTTTTAACAGTGGTGTAAAAAGGAATTAACAGACTTTGGCACCATTTCTTTTTCACCTGCGAATGGAAAATAAATAAATAATAATAATATATAAAACAAACCAAACAACAAGAGTTAAAATACTGAAAACAATCGCCGTTTCTCACAGGGATTCATTGTAGGGTTGAACAATGATTTCTGCCCTGAACCATTTTATGCTATTGAAATATTAATGAAATTACAAAAATCTAAACAGAATAAGAAAATAGAAGAAAATAACTTCTCGAGAAGTTTCCCTGCGATTTCCAGATAATTAGCTTATCTCAGCTGAAACGTGCCCTCTAGTGTCTGTGAAGTTGGTAGGATAAAATTGAAATATGGTCGTTGAATATCTTCCATATGTAATAAATGAAGACTCTGATGTAGCCGATTTTCCGCAAATCTCGTTGCAGTTTCTTGGAAATTGGGAAGTGAACCAAACTGAAGGTAAATTGATAAATGGTACGTATGCAATCTTAGAATAATAGCCATGCTGGTACAAATGCAATCTCAGCATAAACTTTTAAATCAAACCCAACGACTCATATTTATTTGGCTGCCCATCTCTAATAAGTATGTCATCCATCCTAATGTACTTGAAGAAATATAAGGATTTTGTAGAACACGTAGCCTAAAAACAAAAAGAGAAAGAAATTCAGAGCTTAATTTGATCGTCCACCCAACGCCAATAGTCAATAATGCAGAAATAAATAAGTACACAAAAGAAAACTATATTTCAAGTTGTTCCTTAATGGTATAGAAAGCAGCCCATGCCCATCAACCATATTGAATGCATTTTGGAATCAAACTGATTTTCCTGTTAGTCTGTAAGAAATTTCAATGCAATATAATTCATAGAAATATTTAAGCGTGTGAAATCTTAAATTGGTAAGGTTCAGTTGCTTTAATTGTAAGAGTAAATTTAAGGCTTTTCCAAGATCACATAAAAGTAAAAATCATTAACATTAAAATAAAATCTAATAAAAGATTTGGTGGAATACTTTTAGACGTCTCTCCAAAGATTTTTTTTGGAAAGTAGTTTACATGACTTAAATAAGAAAAAAAAATCAATGGCATGCGCTTTTTTTTTTTTTATATCAGAAAGAAAGAAATAAATATATATATATATATATATATAATATAAGCATTATTTTTTAGTTTAGAAGATAATCATTACTTATTTTATTTTATTTAAGAAGTATTTATATTCTTATACAAATAATTCAATTTAAATTTGTAATTTTTAGAAGTGTGTAAACTTAAATAGGATAGAATAATTTATATCTTAAAGATTAATTTAATAAAATAACATATTCATTAGTAAGCAATAATAGTTGAACATGAATAAATTTATATATGTTATTAAATATATGGATGGTAATAAATGAATTTGAAAATTTATTATCATGTTAATAATAATTGAAGCTAAGGAAGAGTAATTCTTAAAATGGTCATCCCTTCTCAACTCATAAAAATGTAGTCTCATGTTTAATACAAAAGGTAGTTGTGTAGTGTGGGATATAGCTATATATGTTTAAATTGGAATGAATTATTGGGCTCCTTATATGCTAATAGATTTATATGGGTTCCTCAACATTAGAACATGCAAATATAAATTGAAAACAATAAATAACAAGGGGTCGCCTATAGTTCCATGGCAGGAACTAATAATAGTAAAATAATAAAAGAGAACAATTGTAATATATATATTATACGGGTGGCAATTATCAATATTTTAATAGTATTGTATTGATTATTGTGAATAACATTTAATATTATTAGTGAAAGAAGTTTAAGAAGTGTTAATGATAGCACTAGGATTATTCATATGAAAATGTTTGGACATGGTGTGGACATGGGATGGAATGGGGACATGGGGTTAGTGTGGTGTGGGATATGGAGTGGGATGATGGTGGACTAGGACAGTGGGGTGAAATGGATAGGCTGGAAGGATGGGGAGGTAGGAACAACATTTGAGCATCATTAATGGGACAGGTGGGGACAAGACACATTGGGAACATGGGACATGAGATGGGACAGAATAGGTGGGAATAGACAGGGACATGGGCTGGGCTGTGGGCTGTTGCTGGGCTGGGACTTTAAATGGGAGGCATGGAAACTAGGGCAATGCTCAGGCTAGGTATGGAGACTGTTGGGGCACAGGATTTGTTGTGGGACATGGGAGATGAAACATGGGAGAATTGGGAAAATGAAATAAAACATGGTGAAATAGAACATGGGAGACATGGAGACTGGGACAGAGCCTTTCAAAACTATCCAAAACAAGTTTACTGAAAAAGATTATAAAACCCACAAAGGAGTATTTACCAAGATTACAAAGTAGAGAGGACAGCTAGTTGAACTACTGGGTCCTCTCCCCTAATTCCTGACAAAGTTCATCAATCATCAGATGACCATAGGATAGCCAGTACGGGACCCTAAGGGAAAACGGAAATGGAAAAAAGAACATTGACCGGTTAGAGTTTAGTGTGTGACACTTAAAGCCCAGCCAATGATACACACTTGGCAGACTTTACAAATTGAGCGATCCTCCAATTCAATTATTTCCTCTCTATGCATCTTTCTTTTTGCAAATTAACAGTGAATTATATTTCCTCCTACCGTGGCCTCCATACAAATGCTAACCATTCAAACTTTGCAAAATTTGAACTTCACGGTCTTCATGAACTCTCAGCAGCCAACGCTCTCATGATCAACCTCCTGCTTTAACACCATGATGCCCACGATCTTTTTCTTCTCTCCGATACCAATTGTAGATTTAAAGCCCAGGCAAAATAGCAAGTCTAACAATGATCACATGCAAAAACTCTTTAACTGTGCGTCACAAATATGCATGACGGTGAATGGCATGTAGAATTGCATGTAAAACTAAACGTCAACATCACATATCAACATGAGCTGTTTGTGAAATAGAAGAAGAGATTGATTTTGAAATTCTTAATGGGGATAATTTTTTACTCTAAATCAACTTTTGAAGAACTTAATAAAGACTTGTCTGATCGTTATGATAGAGAAGAGATCAAGACAGTAGTGGGCATATGGAATATGGGATCACAGAATGTGTCATTATTAGGAAGAAGTTAAAATTAACATCAAATTATGTGCAATCAAAGAGAAACAAGTCAAAGTGGCAACAAAGGAAGAGGTATAACTACTGCATTAGAAAATTGAAAAGAAGTACTGTGGCCCCAGACATATAATATGTGGGTAATAACCCTCTACAGCTATGATCAAGTTGTAATGCAGATCATCCAAATTTAAATTTCAGTGGCTTTTCAACAAGACAAGGATCAGAACATGTATCAAGTAAAATTTTATGGACTAGAAACCCAACAAACTATGGCTTTATATCAAAAGTTTTTCCATGTTTGATGGTGCATAATGCTACCTCTAATGTATAATGTTTTTATTTTCTTATTTAAAAGAAAGAAAAGAAAACAAATTCTTGACTAATGGATACACAAATAAAATACTATAGAATTACATTCAAATAAGGGGAAATGGAAAATGACAATAGTGAACCTGATTTTCTGAAAGGAGGAGTTGCAAGCAAGAAGCAAAGAGTTTTATGTGGCATAGAGGAATGTTATGATGCTAATCTTACTTGGGGTGCAACACAATTTGCATGATATGAATCCCATAGTATAGCACATGAACAATCCCATTCATCTGTCTGAACTTCAGATAAAGGTGCTCTGTAGAATACTAATGTATAATATAAAACAACATAAACTTCAATAAAATAAAAATTGAGTATTACATTTACTTTTTAAAAAATAAAAAAATTGTATTAATGTCCAAGAGGATTAAAAACTTTTGATGGGACTCAGAAAAGTATAAATAGTTGTATTTAAAGAATACTCAGAAAAAGGGAAAGAGGAATGCTTCAACTCCCATCTCTTTGGGTTGTTTGCTACTAACAAATACATTATTTTAACAAAAAAAAAATTATCCTTGATTCTTTAACAACTTGAGGTTTCCATTTAACTAGCAATGTTTTTCAAATGAATTCTTGTACAACTTTAATTGATGATTGTTTCTAAGTTATACTTCCTTTTCGTATTTGACAGTTAACCTGCACCGTTCATAGCTGCATCTATGACTGGAGTTATAGATGGGAAGTTGAAAGATTGCTATTCAGTTACAATAGTGCTTGGTTCAAAGAAATTGAGTGACGTATTATATCCCATGGGGAATCACAATGGCTCTCATTAAAATCAACCTCTTTTCTCTTTGCTATGACCCTTCCATCTCCATCTCCAGCACAAACTGTTAATCCACCAAAATATTTAAAGAAATGGTAATACTGGTTTGAATTATGCAAAAAAAAAAGTTAAGACTTTTTAGTTTTAGAAATATTATTAGTTACTGTTTTAGAAATCTCTCTTTGTATTTGAATCTTAACATCAACCTATGATATTTTTGCAATAAATTTCTTGAGGATTATTGATCACGTATTTATCAGTATGTATTTTTTTTGAAGCTAGAAGGATGAATGATATTATTATATAAAGAAAATTTAATTATTTTTGTCTAAAAGTTTTTTGTGAAATTTCTACTTGAATTTCATCAATAAAATGATCAATTATAATGTTCCCCAAATCATTCTTTTAATTGAACTTGGATTTTTTAATATTACTAGGCAGTCAAGGTATAGGCATGTCTCTATTATTGAATAGAAAAACTAAATGAACAACCTTCTCATCTTTGCGAAGTTGTCAAAATATATTGCAAGTAAATTTGAAAATTGCAAATTGTAATTCATTTTGGAACCACAAAATTGTAGACTGAAGTTTGGGCCAAGATTGCAAAATGCTTCTCACCTCGAAAACCCTAGCTACATGTTTGTCAAGATACTTCTCGACCCTGAAGCCCAAAATGTAGTAAGCCATTTATAATGTTCTTCCAAGTCATGCTTGTGGGCTACTGGCAGCTTCTGGGATTGTCAAAGAAAAAACATGAAGTTGCTTTTCAGCCTGTCCAAATAAAGTGTCAAAGCTTATCTCTCCCTACATAGATCAACAGTTATGTCGAGTTCCATTTTTTCTGATTATTAAAATTAGACTATCTGTTGCTTTTTTATGAGTTCCATTTATGCCTTGAGTCAATTAAAAAAAACCTTCTCCATAACAATATTAAAGGGCTCTACTCTCCTGGTTCACGCACCTTTACATCGAATATGAATGAGATAATATTTGTATAAAATTGTCTTCCTTAAAGAAAATAGAAGGGAAATAATATGTGTGTAGATTCCACTAATTTCTTTTAGACTGTTTTTTCACTCTAAAACGTTATACAGGTATCCAGAGGGGAAAACCTCAAATGAACAGTTAGTACATAAAAAATATAAAGAACTTCAGTATTACAAAGCGCTGGAGTACCTCACTCTCTTCAAACACATTTCTTCTGGCATAAATCTTCAATCCTTAAACCAATTGACCGTCTCCGATCGTTGCTTGATGGTGGCAGACAACCATACTTGTTATAGAGATTGAAGCTGATACAGTTTGCAGACAGGCCTTTGAACCTGATGCACTCAAGGCAGGGGTACTAGTTAGGGATCCCTCAGTAAGGATTGCCAACCCTTGCAATCTAAAAGTCCTCTGTAAGTATTGATCAAGCTTATTGCATAGCGATTGGCAAATATCATGTAAGGAATCCCTAATAGACAAATTGCAATAATAATTTCATAGTGCTAGTATCTCTATTCCATGTTTCCAGTTAACATACAGACAGACCACATTGTTACACTCTCGTCTGAATGTTGTCCAGTGAAGTGGATACAAATATGAACAGCTATTGGGAATCCTTCGTTTCTATTTATCCTTGCAAGCTGCTGAGAGATTTTGAACATCATATTTGAAGAAGTGGACTATAAATTGCCATTAAAAGAAGTGGATTATAAATTGTCAAATATGGTAAATTAAATCATACAAGTAAAATGCTTCTTAGGATTGTTAAGTAACTAGACAAATTTAGAACACATAAGATTACACACAAACACAGGAATTGAACGTGGTTCTCCAATTTGGCTACATCTACAAGAGAGTAGGGCAAATATCCTTTTATTCAATGCAACATGATACATAGAGTTTTCCCACATATATATAAAATAGTCTTCAAGAGAAGACGAAGGGACACAGATGTCCATTGGGCTTTATATACCCAAAAATCTCCCACTTGAAGTCTAACGGCTGCTGCAACATATCAGACATTCCCCTACTCTCCCATTGTCACATCTTGACAATACGGAGAGAAATCCTACATCTTCAAAGCAAAACACCAAGACCTCCATCACAACTAGAATGAGTGCATTCACCGTGTCGTCTCGTTAACATTCCAGCTGCCCACATGCTTGAACTTCTCCCATTAAACTTTCTTCATCAATGCATCCACCGGATTACTCAATACTCCCACGGCAGGAACAATGTCCAGGTGAATGCATACCTCGACTGAGCGCATTCCTCGCGTTGCTTCATTAAAATTCCAACTAACAAGGCACCATCACAAGTGGCACCCCAAACTTCTCTAACAAGGGTGACTTGACAATAGGCCACAACATCATATCCAACCCATACAACAATTCTTATCACTGTATAATCCACTATCCAATCAACACTACACCATCATGAAGCTCTCAAAACAAATGACCAAAGTACTCAATACCAAGAGCACCAACAAAACCATTGTGAAAACTCCCACTGCATGTCTGCATGACCTGGGAACACAACATGACACCGTGATCTAACAACTCCACAAAAGAAGATCACATGCTCCAAAGAGCATACCCTATATTTAAAAAACCTCTATCATGCTAAACACTCTAATCTAGAGTCAAGAGTCCACCATGGCAAAATAACAAACATCCTTAAACAAGAACCATCACCTGAAAACAACATAATTCTCACTACTCTGAAACCGTTTTCTGAGAATGCATTCATGGCTCGATCTTTCACAGCGTATCCACTCTGCCAACGCCATATTTATCAAATCCCTCTTTGTATGCTTAAACATCCCATGGAATCTTGCATGGTCTCTCCAAGTTGATTTGGGCGCAAACTTCTTTCGCTGTCCTCTCTTTATTAGAAACGTGAACTTCCACCTCTTGTTTTGCAAAAGGTAACTTATGAAAAATAGGCACTCCTTTCTCTACCCCCATTGAACCCATATACTTCACATA